>REGM01000005.1:3479097-3490078 GCA_004194415.1 Aurelia aurita
ACAAGTACTTTCCAAAAAAATATATAAAATGCTAAAAATGGAACCATGAAATTGCTGACGTCAGCAAATATTGACTGTGGTCGTCAAAAATTGTCGAATTTTGCATGTTTCAACAAAATTAGCCAGGAAATTATTGTTTCTTATCTGAAATGCAAAATTTCGTCCTGATTTTGAAGAAGGATGCCTTTGAACCTTAACGCCAAAAATATAGCGGAAGTTGATAATTTTTTGGCAATTTTTGGTGACAGCCAATTTTTAGCTTTTTCGCGAAAATTTAGAAGAATCGCATAATTAGCCAAATTTTGCCCATCCTAAATTTTGGCACTAAAATGACAATTTAGAGTGTTGTTACACCCAGCAATGAGAGAATTAAGTTCTCTTTGATCATTTGGGCAGGAACAGTGAACATGTATGCGAAGGAGAAATGCAAGCGAACACTTTGGTGAAAATAATCAATGTCAAACAGTAGGATAAACCATATTGCGCAAGTAAACATTATATTATGTGAATAAATTGAATTAGAAATATACTTCATTTCAATCAAAGACAATTTATTCAAAAAGAACCACACAGCTCTTCGAAAAAATAAAGATTACATAACAATCATAATTTTTCAAATTTCAAATTTTCAGACATCCCCTGCAAAAAGTTGGTCCCAACCCCCTCCTAATTAAGTTTTTATTAAAAAAAAAAAATTCGTTAGGTGTCTAAGACGTTTTTAGGAAAATTCACAAAGTTTAAAGAAGAAATATTTACTCAATTTGGAGTTATTAATAAAAAACCAACAGGGGGGGCAAATTTGCCCCCCCCCCAACCAAAATAGGGTTAATGATGGATGTACAAGGAAAATATGTGGTATTAACCACACGGGTTGTGGCTTTTGCATCAAACTGGAATGGTTTTGTGAAGCTGGTCATAGAGGTATTTGGTATTCAAGCCCTTTGTATGCCTCTGGCTTGGTGATTAATTATATAGTTGAAGGTGCTGTAATTTTATCTGGTGGCCAGATAAATCAATTCAAGCGATTCTGCAAATTTGTTGGACTTGGGAAATGTAACATTTCATCATTTTATGACAACCAACGCCTTTATGTTTCGACTACCGTTGAGCAAGAATTTAGTGACATGAGAGAACAAATAGTGAGGGATGTGAAGGAGTCAAACATCGATGTAATTGCATGTGGGGATGGCAGAATGGACTCCCCTGGGTTCAGCGCCACAAAGGGAACTTACACGTTGATGGATTACCATACTAAAAAGTTATTGACAATGGAAGTTGGAGATAAACGCGAGGTTTATTTTAACTGAAATATGCACAACTACTTGTATCCGCACAACAAGAGCCCATACACTGTTATCAAAAATTTGCTTGTTGACAAGGACATTCCTATGGGCAAATATAAATTGCACACATCTAAAAGTAGTTTCTTCTTATTATCTGGGTACTTGTGTATGGAATTTCAAAATACAGAAACACATCAAAATTATATCTCAGCTTTCTGTACCTAGTGTGCTCATGCAATAAAATTGTTATAGTAGAATCCCTGCCTTCAAGCAAGGTACTAAATCACTGTTCTGTTTTCCCCATCAGGTAAATCTCATATCAACTTGCCTTGAAATGCATCTTTTTGCAGAGTCACTGAATTGGATACTTGATAAGCTGGATGGCCTTGTGACGGAAATTTGCACTGATGCTCATACATCAATTGCCAAACTAATGAGTTAGTACTGATAATACTTTTTACTCATAAAATACACATTGTTGTACTGCATTATTATCTACTGTAGTGACACTTTGTGAAGAACCCTGATAAAACAACTTCTACCACTTTGCCAAATGATATTCTTCCCCTATTGGCTAATGTACAGCATGCAGTGCCGCATTTTGTGATTAGGGATTTAGTGTGATGTATTTTCAAAGTTAGTTTCTTTTTAAGAAAATTTAACCCTTTTCTTATGGTCCAGTATTGTACTGTACATAAACAATATGGTCTATAGGAGTAACATAATTATTCTTTGGGTAGATGCAGGTGAGGTACAGTAAGAAATCTGAATAAATTTCACAAAAGTCTTGGGACAAAGATCTTGTCAAAGATATTGTCTAACATCTTGTCTAACATCTTTTTGAACTACGGTACTCTCCTTTAAGTTTTAAATGTTGATTGAACAATACACAATTGCACTGTTATTTAGGAATGAACACTATCCATTTTACCCTCTAGGACCCATTGTACCCTTGCATACCAAAAACATGCTTCATGGTTGTTATTCAGTCAAATTATTGTTTTTTTCAGGGACTCATCCAGTCTACTCTGAGCTCTTTCATAGCTTTGATGTATGGCACAAAGCTTCAAAAATTACAAAGAACCTCACAAAGGTAAGTGAAAATTCTAACAGTTGATATTATTTTGAAAACGATTGTGCAAATGTCTAATGGGTCCAACTTCATATGAAGGTATCAGACTTTTCATCAAAATGTACTTAAAACAAAACAAATTTATTTAAATTCTGTTCGTAAATATTGATGAAGCTTTATTGTACTGTATGCAACACATGGTATTATTAAAGGAAAATTCAAAACAGATTGTAATTAATAGCTTGCCAAGAAGAAGGGACACACTGACCTACTCCCCTGGATACCATCAGTGAGAAACCATTTTTGGTATTGTTGCAAGGAGTGTGATGGAAATGAGCTAAAGCTGAAACTATTGTGGTCTCGTCTCCTGCATCATGTAACTGATGACCATGACTATTGCGATCACGATGAGCTACCTGAGAGTGATTCTGGGAAACAGTATTTGTTACCAAGAGGCAAAACCATGACAGAACTTCGAGAGATCATTTTGGATCCTAATTGGCCGAAGTCTTTGCGGNCCACAAAGGGAACTTACACGTTGATGGATTACCATACTAAAAAGTTATTGACAATGGAAGTTGGAGATAAACGCGAGGTTTATTTTAACTGAAATATGCACAACTACTTGTATCCGCACAACAAGAGCCCATACACTGTTATCAAAAATTTGCTTGTTGACAAGGACATTCCTATGGGCAAATATAAATTGCACACATCTAAAAGTAGTTTCTTCTTATTATCTGGGTACTTGTGTATGGAATTTCAAAATACAGAAACACATCAAAATTATATCTCAGCTTTCTGTACCTAGTGTGCTCATGCAATAAAATTGTTATAGTAGAATCCCTGCCTTCAAGCAAGGTACTAAATCACTGTTCTGTTTTCCCCATCAGGTAAATCTCATATCAACTTGCCTTGAAATGCATCTTTTTGCAGAGTCACTGAATTGGATACTTGATAAGCTGGATGGCCTTGTGACGGAAATTTGCACTGATGCTCATACATCAATTGCCAAACTAATGAGTTAGTACTGATAATACTTTTTACTCATAAAATACACATTGTTGTACTGCATTATTATCTACTGTAGTGACACTTTGTGAAGAACCCTGATAAAACAACTTCTACCACTTTGCCAAATGATATTCTTCCCCTATTGGCTAATGTACAGCATGCAGTGCCGCATTTTGTGATTAGGGATTTAGTGTGATGTATTTTCAAAGTTAGTTTCTTTTTAAGAAAATTTAACCCTTTTCTTATGGTCCAGTATTGTACTGTACATAAACAATATGGTCTATAGGAGTAACATAATTATTCTTTGGGTAGATGCAGGTGAGGTACAGTAAGAAATCTGAATAAATTTCACAAAAGTCTTGGGACAAAGATCTTGTCAAAGATATTGTCTAACATCTTGTCTAACATCTTTTTGAACTACGGTACTCTCCTTTAAGTTTTAAATGTTGATTGAACAATACACAATTGCACTGTTATTTAGGAATGAACACTATCCATTTTACCCTCTAGGACCCATTGTACCCTTGCATACCAAAAACATGCTTCATGGTTGTTATTCAGTCAAATTATTGTTTTTTTCAGGGACTCATCCAGTCTACTCTGAGCTCTTTCATAGCTTTGATGTATGGCACAAAGCTTCAAAAATTACAAAGAACCTCACAAAGGTAAGTGAAAATTCTAACAGTTGATATTATTTTGAAAACGATTGTGCAAATGTCTAATGGGTCCAACTTCATATGAAGGTATCAGACTTTTCATCAAAATGTACTTAAAACAAAACAAATTTATTTAAATTCTGTTCGTAAATATTGATGAAGCTTTATTGTACTGTATGCAACACATGGTATTATTAAAGGAAAATTCAAAACAGATTGTAATTAATAGCTTGCCAAGAAGAAGGGACACACTGACCTACTCCCCTGGATACCATCAGTGAGAAACCATTTTTGGTATTGTTGCAAGGAGTGTGATGGAAATGAGCTAAAGCTGAAACTATTGTGGTCTCGTCTCCTGCATCATGTAACTGATGACCATGACTATTGCGATCACGATGAGCTACCTGAGAGTGATTCTGGGAAACAGTATTTGTTACCAAGAGGCAAAACCATGACAGAACTTCGAGAGATCATTTTGGATCCTAATTGGCTGAAGTCTTTGCGGTATTACACAAGGAACAGACACACTGGTCTTTTGGAGGTTAAGTTTACATTTTCTACCTGCATTATGAACCATTGTGTGAACAATCTGTTTTCTCTAATAACAGTCCTTTCAGATAAATATTGAAAAAGGGCTTAAATAGATATATATATTATCATTATAAATAATTTATTTAAAGTTGGCATGCTCTGGTAGCTACAGCATGAAGCTATTTAATGCAAACTATCATAATTTATACATGTTAGAAAATATATATACACGTCAGAGTCTCAAATACAATAGGCTATTAATAAAACATGTGAGATCTCATGCTTAAACTCAAGGTTATTTGTTTTAATGATTGGAACTCTTTCCTACTGTCAGGTAATGTTTGCTACAGCATAGTTTGCTGGAGTTATGTTGCCTATCCTCCAATTGGAAATTTGAATTCATTGATTTGCATTACATGCAGATGCAAATTGCATTTCAATTTAAACTTCAGTATCAAATTATTTTTGTCCATAGTAACTGTTCTCTAGATTTTCTCCTGTTTCCAGGAACTGTTGGACTTTTTCAGTTATAAAATATGTGAAATCTTTGTTTGTAGGTCTTCCACAGTCTTATTCTGGGATACTCCCCTAAACGCATAGGTTATAAACATGATGCCTACACTACACGTTGTGAGCTAGCATACATTGACCACAACAGCCATCTGAACAGGCCTCAACTGCAAACAAAATCTGGGGAACTTGTCTTCATGAGAAAATGGGGGGAAGCGAACAAAAACGTGGCATTGTGTGCCAGTACCAGAACCAAAGAAATATGAATATGTTCAAGGCAATCTCTTTGTCACGTCTGATAGTCTTGAAAATTATAAAATTTTAGTCTTACTGGATTAGTTTTTGTGCAAGTTGCCTATAAAACATAACACAATAATACAAATAATAACCAAGCAACATTTTAAATACTGTATAAATTAACAATAACAAACTTTAACTAACTTATACATATGATAGTCAATACAGAACCAACTGAAGAACATCAACAAGAAATTGAATAAAACTGATTATGAAAATATTTGAGACCCAGCTTTACGCAAGTGCACTTGATCTCATTTTTTGTAGAAAAATTTGGCAAACTTTTAAAAGTGAAATCAAACACTCCGGATCTTTCCGACTTGCAATCCACATGAATTTCTCATTTTAGTTGAATAGTGTTGTATTAGGATTTGTGTTCAGTACAAAGAAGCATGGGTTTCCTTCATCATCATAGAACGAGCAAACATTAGAAAATAAAAGTAATCTGCAACGATGTTAATTCCTTTATCAAGATTACAGTACAGGCATTGCGCACATTAACATGGTTTTCCNATAATCTTGTTTAAAAAATTTACCGTCTTCATATGGTCAAGAATTCTTATCATAGTGTGAAGAATTCTTGAAAATTCTTCAGAATTCTATTCATGTTAATGTGTGCAAGGCCAGTACTGTACAATGTTACAGAATCTGTGATCTGTTTGGTGGATTTTGTTTACAGTCCTCCACTTTCAATTTTCAGTGAGTCATGAAGTCTGTTTCTTTTTTATGTGATACAGTGAGTAAAGTTTAAGGACATGGTAACTGATATGAGTAAAATTTGTGATCTCTGTGACTTTGATTTTCTTAGATATTCTTAAAAAGACTTTATGGAGAAGGCACATGGACTTGGAAAACACAAATATTCGAAATGTTGCCAGAGCAACAACAAAAAGCCTTGCAAAAAACATTGCCTCAGTTGAAGCTCCATCCACTGCAGAATTATTGGCAAAGCATGTTGAAAGAATCACAATGAAGCAAAGTCAAATCTAATTCTTTCTGAACAACAAAAAGAATTATTTAATTTCTCAACAGACCAAGAACCAAGAACCAATAATCAATATAATTTATGCGTACAAAATTGAAAGAGCCGCTTTACTTTGCATGAGACATATGAAACACCTGGTTTTATTTGAGGGCTGCATTCTGCAAAAAAATTAGAGCTGATAGTCTGTGTCCAAGAACCCTGTATAATTTCCATTTATGTCAGGGAACCTGTCTCGTATTTTCCAAACCACACAGGATGGTATTACTTTCCTGTTTCGGCAACCAAGCTTTCCCCAAAACCATAAAATGTATTGGCTGTAGGCAATGAACCGCCAGCATGCATTGTTTGTGGGATCAAATGGATAATTTAAAATGTCTGCTTTGGCATGCATTGCTAACTCTAAGTTATATTCAGTGAGAACATGATTTTCAAAAAGCAGGTGCTCGTGGTTTTTCGTGTGGTTCTTGCAGCAAACATTCTCTTCCTCTTTCTTCATAATTCTGCACTGTCCGCAAACACACCACGAAGGAGGTTCTTCTGCATCATCTTGGGCTGGTTGTTCTTCTGCATCATCTAGGGCAGTTTCTATGCTTGGTCCATCACTGCCTTGACCTGAAAAGTTCTTTGAAAGCCTATTCCAAAGGATGGGTGAATTTTTGGCCATTCCTGCTAGCAGCTCCACCACCTGATCTTTGTCCAGGTTGCTGCTAATCTCCTACAGTAAAGTATAGATCATTCATTATTTTAAATATCATTTTTACCATGGGGGAAAAAGTTAATGTTCTGTAACTTTTGCTCAAATGAATTCCGTGGATTCCATGGTAATTTGCTCCAAATTTTACATGGGTTTTCCATGGTTTACACATGCTTTTTCTACCAGGGTAGTCACAATAATGTGACTTTCTTTACAAGTGACAAAAACAAATGATAACTTCAAGACAGATGAGATCTTGAATAAAAAACGATCCACCAGAAGAAAATTTGGCCCAGAGTCAATTAGATTTGTTGGGTTCTTCTTTGTAATTAAGTTTCAGTTTCATATATTTCAAGCCCTGAGCCTAATCCTTGTTCTTCCCATTTTCTTCTTCCCAATTACAATAATCCAAAATCAAATATTCATAAACTAAGTATTTATTCTTTGCCACTGGCAACGTTTGTGTATAAGAACATTTGACAATGCAGCTGAGTGCATATTGCTGGTGGCTAGAATGGTGGTCACACATAATAATAATACCTTTGCTTGATTGTATGCATCATCTGATCTCGTTGCTAAATCATGAGAAACCTCTCGTACATCTCTTCTTTCTCGTTGCACACTCTCAGTTTTTCGTCGATTCTTTCTTTGCTGACATTTCGCTCTCGAGCATGCACATTTGCCATCACAATAAGCATGTGCCTTCTTGCATGGACAGCCTTGCTGGCACTTCCCTTTGCATTTACAAGCTGTTCCCCTTTTTAGATCTGTTTCATCTGATGAGCTCTTCACAGAAAACAAAAAAGTAAGATATTCCACAAATAAATACAATGTACTGTATATTTACTTGCTTTGTGTGGTATCAGCTAAATATACGTTTTAACAGGCCCCCTACTTCTAAAAAGATGCGAGACATTTTCAAAAGAAATTGCAAAATAAATGGGTATATGGCAACAACAGGAATTGGGCATTGTGAAATTTAGTATTTTGTGTGGTATCAATATTTTTAGTTTGTTCTTGAATTTGTATCAAAAAGGTTTTATTAAACATTTTATTAAGATGTCAAGTTGTGTTTGTATTTAAAATGTAAAAACATATTTTTTGAAACGATTGACATTCATTCTTGATGGCTTTGCTTCATTATTCTATTTAATATCTAGCTGTTTTAGCATTGTTAGCTTACTGTATGTAGACAAAATAATTTGCCATGCTTACCCCTCCAGAATTGGTGACTTCAGATCCTATGTCTGAACAGTCATTACTGCTGGAGCTTGACAAAGAGGCATAGTCATCTTCTTGAATAGCAGCCTGTTAAGGGGAATAAACAGAGTCAAAACTATCCATACACAGGTCTTAAATTAACATTGTATTTGATGATCTTGGCACATGTATGGAAATTGTTTGGCTAATGAATCAATGGCATGCATACTATGCGTTTTATTTGTCCTACATAGCTCCCTTCGAGGTCTGGCCCCAGACTAATCACCCTTCAAACCCCAGGGTCCTGGGTTTCAAGCAGGTTTACCTCTTCTTTCTTGTTTTGGCGTTTTGATCTTTGGCACTTGCAGTTCTCTCCACATTTTACTCCAGCCGTTGTGCAATTACAGTTTCTCTTGCACATCCCTTTGCAACTACATCTGATCAAATCCTCTTGGCTCTCATCAAGGGACATCTGAAGAAGGGATCTGTTCAAGTCAACTTGGATGTCATTTTGTGTTTGTTGTGAACTGTAATGCAGAAAATTCCAGAAAGGAAACGTTAAGTTTTCTATGTAAATGATGAAGCAAGAGATGTTTTATCCACAGAGGTATTATATGGAAGGCACCTTTCTCTAACTTTTTGAACCCCTAAAATCTAAGGTGGTCTCAAACATGGTTTGCCAGATTTTTGATGTGGTTTTAGCAGAACCCTGGAAATTATGTAGGAGCACACCCTTTCAATATTCCTCATATGCCACATACAGAGTAAAAATATAGCCCAAAAAATGTGTTATTTTATGTAATAAAAACCTGTATGTAGGTAGGCCCTACCACATCTACTTTACTGAGTGTTTCTGTCAACAACAAAAATCAAATAAATAGGCTAGGCTAACATTTGTGGTCTACTATTAAAGCCAATAAACAGCACTTACGTTGCTACTTGTGGCCGCTGATCATTTCTTCTGCCAAAGATCAGCAACCCATTTCCGATGGCAGACAAATCCAAGGTTTCAAACTCATCAAGAGATGGAACTTCTATTCTTCGGCGCGCCATTTTGTACTGAACTTTTTGTTGTCATAGAAATATGGTCTCTGCTTCTGTGACGGCGCAGTGACTGTGTTCATGTGATCACTTGTCTTTGCATCCCTTGTGCGCATGTCCGAATTGAAGTGAATTGTAAACTATTTTTAGCTTTTGTCCTCTTAGCTCAGGCGATTCACTTTAATATCGCACTCTCAGAGCTCCAATATCTTCGAGAATCATGGCAGGCTATAATGCTGACTGCCACGGCACTAGCAAAGTCTTGGGATGGATCGCTAGAGTTTCAACAAAAGAGGGGTCGGCAAGCAAGATTTGCATCAGTTGAACTTGTTGCAGATGAGAGACTAATGGACCTTGAGCAAAGTTTCAAGATAAACGTTTTTTACAAGACTGTTGATACAGCATTGGTGCAACTGACAGAAAGATTCAAAGGACAGGCCATGGTGACGTCATTATTCAGCTGTCTCTATCCCAAAAACCTGGCAAAACTGAGTCCTGACATGCTTGAAAATGCTGCAGGATTAATTCGTGAAAAGTATCCAAACGATTTCACAGATGAATTAGATTCTGAGATGAGGTCATTTGCAACCGAATTCAGAAAGGAAATTTCAGTCAAGGAAACAGTCCTAGAAATAAATAATCTTATGCTCCAGAGCCATATTAACTCGTCCTTTCCAGAAATGTACAAACTATTGGTACTTTTTATCACTTTGCCAGTAACTGTTGCATCAGCGGAAAGATCATTTTCAAAGTTGAAACTGATGAAGACATACCTAAGATCTACGATGTCACAAGAGAGACTTGACGATTTGGCAATTTTGTCTATAGAGAACAAGGAAGCAAAGAATTGACAAAACAAAGCTTATAAGGGATTTTGCCAATGTTAAGGCACATAGAAAATCCCACGTTGTGAGCAAGAGCAACTAATAAAATACTGTATGTATATGTATAGTGAGTTTACGTTATGTTTTACTAAGATCCTGTCTATGATCTATTCTGTCTATTTGAATGGGTAGCTGTCATGTTTAACCCTATCAAGCCTAGGGGGGGGGCTAAATCAGCCCCCCCTAGCGGTTTTTCTTCTGTGGATTTTTACCAAGTGCACTTACAACGTTGAAACTTTCTGACTTTTAGTTTTTATCCTTCTTACAATCAAAAATTAATTTTTTAGAAAAATTAAATTCATTCCAGGGGGTAAACACATTCAATTTTCGAGAGATGTCTGTGTAAAATTTCGAATAAATCCTATTAAAATCTACAGCTAATGTGATAAAAAGATGAAAGACGAGGAACATATACTACTTTTGATCCTCTATCCAACCAACTAGTTTTTTTGAAATTTAAACGCGTAATTGAGCGTATTTCGGCACTACGCATGCGCAAATTCTTTGAATTCCTGTGTGATGACGTCATCACTTTTCGCTAATTTTTCTTTACAAAGCAATTGCTATTTATCCAGAAAATACACCAAAATTGAACTGATGTCCCTACTGCTTTTTGTTTTCTCACAATCAACGATTGAAGATTTTTAGTACTGAACCCTATTGATTTTGAAAATGCAACATTGTGACGTCATGAGCAGGTCACGTGACATAACTAAAAATAGATTTCATATTTGGGTTCATCTCATGATGTACTATACACATGCCAAGTTTCCAGGCTCTAGCATATACAGAAGAGAAATAAAACAGGGGGGGC
>REGM01000050.1:9477-24566 GCA_004194415.1 Aurelia aurita
CCCCCCCTCTCTAATAAGCCCCCTCTCTTTTAAGCCCCCCGTCTGGAGTCCCCAAAATTAAATAAGCCCCCCGGGGGCTTAATAGAGCTTTTACGGTATGTCTAACGTGGTGTCCCACAAAATTTTCGCCTGTTCGTTCGGCAGATGTGAAAGAACTGCAACTTCAATCCCCTTTTTTGATACAGATACATAGGGTAGACTTTACCTCAGTGTTTGAGACCTTGTTTGACTCAATCTGACAAGTGGTTGCTGAATTATAGCACAAGAAAGCCAAGATAAGTGATAACTTAAAAATCAGCGGTTCCTTATTCTCCAACAATACCAAAGTCAAGTAAATGCTGAATGAAAGTATTATTGCGTTGTTATTAAACCATTTCAACATTTGAAAAGGGTAGAAATCGGAGTATTGGCAGGAAATCAATTTTAGTTACTATAAGAATTGGGTCAAAAAGTAAAAAACCCTACAACAAAGTTAGAGCCAAATTTCTAATAAGAAAATAGCATATGGCTCAAATCTTTGAAATAGGAGGTATAAAATTCTATTACCTATTTCCCCATGGGGGGAGGGGGTACTGCGGAACTTTCAATACGAGGGCGTCCGTGCCAATATTTTGGGTCTGAAATCTTACATCAAAAGTCAATATTTAGGTCCATGAATCTGAAAAGGGAGAATGATGCAATTCCGCGCAATTCATTACAGTGACCCATGAAATCATTTGTACGCCCCGTACTTTTGTGTTCATCTGTTAATATACCGGGTGTGCCAAAAAAAACTATCCACTTTTGACAGGCCATGATAAATCGTACACTAGACCGATTTTGAAGATTTATGACTTAATCTTTAGCTAAAATCCAGAATTAGATTTTGAAATTTTTTGTAAATTTTTTAGTCTTCTTCTTTTGGAGCTATAAGCGAGTTTCTTAAAATTTCAGTCTCGCAAACACTGAAAATGACCAAAAATCGTCGATCAAACTTTCTAAAGACTCGACATGAATGGACAATGGGAAAACTTTTTCGTCGTGATTTAGGGATTTAGAAATCGATTAGTTATTTTCTGCAGCACGAGTATTAGTTCAACAACCGCCCTGTTGCGAAATTCTGGAGTAGTTGCAATGACGCGCCAAGCCAAGCCGTTGCCCGCATGACAATTCAACGAGAGTCCTTGCTTGCTTGACCTCATATCGCTTCACTGTTTGTCTTTTTAACTCCCTTGACACAGGAACGCAGTACCTACTACCTGCACGAAAGTATAAAATCAATGAAATTACAAAAAGAACGACATTTCTTTTTATGATTTAAAGTGTTACATTTCTCCCAAACATTGAGCAAACGCTCGTGTAGCAAAGTATAGCTAATCGATTTCTAAATTCCCAAATCATCACGAAAACGTTTTCTCTTTGTTGATTCACGTCGAGTCTTTACAAAATCTGATCGACGTTTTTCGATCATTTTCAGAGTTTTCGAGAACAAAAATTTTAAGAAACTCGCTTATAGCTCAATAAACAGAAGACTAAAAAAATTACAAAAAATACTGGAATCTAATTCTGGGTTTTAGCTAAAGATTAAGTAGCATATCTTAAAAATCGGTGCAGTATACGATTTATCGTGGCCTGTCAAAAATGGATGGTTTTTTTTGGCGCACCCGGTATAATGCAATAAATAACAATATTTGGAGTCTCCAGGACCCAGAAATAAATAACAATATTTGGGGTCTCCACAATATTAGGCTCAATATTTAGCAGTTCTCTGCAACTCTCTGCAGACTCAATATTTATGATATGAATATTTAGGGGTCCTGGCACGGACGTATTGAAAGTTAGGGAGTAACCCCCCTGGGCCTATTTCTTAGAATTCAGTAGCTCGAAAGGCGAAAGGAACTTAGGGTACTCTGTAATTCTGCCGTGGACATTTTTTGATACCTTGACTTTTTTCAAAATGGTGGCATTTATTCTTTTGAGGCTGTGACGTCATCAAATTTCTAAATCGTAAACCAGAAGAGGGACAGACTTCTGCTTGCTACCATATTGTAGACCTTCATAAACTTTATAGACAACCTTCTAGCCTTTCAGATGTCTTTGTACGGCTATTTTTATTGAAGGCTTATATATGCTTAGATTCCCTTTCATTTAGAAAATTTACACAAAAAGCAATTTTTATTATTTTAGGACACTGATGCTAAGATTCTTTTTAGAAGGCATTCAGCATTTTGATAAATGTAAATGAATGTATGGTTTTCTTGAAGATTGTATTGCTTTTCCTCTATTAATTTAGGATTTACGATGATTATAATTTTTCAGAACTTTGCATGAATTCTTTCAATGAAAAGAACAACGCGCCATTTTGAAAAAATCAAGATATACAAAATTTCCATGGCAGAGTACCCTAAGTTCCTTTCAAGCCATTCAGTTCAAAGAAAGGGTAACAGAATTTTTCACCGCCCCTTTCAAGATTTAAGCCATATGCTGTATTTGTGCTAAAGACTCTTACCGCTTACATCTTAGCACTCGTTCCTTATTATATACAGGGTGTCCCAAAAAAGTTGTGCCCCATTTTTGCAGTTGCTGTGGAGGAGCTGTAACTTCTATTGTCCCGTTTTTGGTACGGTTGCATAGGATAGGCTTTAACTTAGAGCCTGAGACCTTGCTTTAGCCAAACGCACAAGTGGTTGGTTACTGATCTATGCGCAAGAAAGTCAAGAAAGGGGAAATTTAAAAAATAACACGTTCTTTGTTCTCCAAAAATGTCAAAATCAAGTAGGTATTGCAAGAAAAGGTTCTAGCGTTTTATTTGAATTTTAAATGCATTTTGCAATGGGTTAATGGTGCTGTGTTATCAGTAAACAATACAATTAACCCTTTATCAACTGTAGAAAAAGTTCTAATACAGCTCTGGAACCTTTTCTTGCATATTTACTTGATTTTGGCATTTTTGGAGAACAAAGCAAGTGCTGTTTTTGAAGTTTTCACTTTTTTGACTTTCTTGTGCCATAAATCAGCAACCACTTGTCCGGTTGGCTAGAACCAAGGTCTCTAACTCTGAGTTGAAGTATATCCAATGAAATCGGTCATCTGGAACCGTCCAATTGTTTATTTATTGTGATAGCTTTACCTGACATTTAATGTGAGACAAACTTTACTTTATGAATTGTACACCTGTTGAATTGTAAGCACCATATGCAGTCGGGACCAGATGACTTTATGTCCTTTCCCACTGTATATGGTGCAAATAAAGTAAGTTGTTGTTTTTTCTTAGATTTGTTTTTGATTGATGATATAAAAAAAACTGTAACCACAACGGGAAAATAGAAGTTACAGCTCCTCCACAGCAGCCTCACAAATGGGGCACAACTTTTTTGGGACACCCTATACAGTAAATGATTCTTTTATGGCAGGTTGCTTGTTGGTTTTTCACCGATAAACTGGAATCTATTGAAAATAATGAAACAAGAAAGAAACTGGTGACAGAGCAAAGAGAATACGATGACATTTTCATTTCGCCTGTCGGTCGTGGGATTCAATTTGGCTTGAGGCTTCTGCACTTGATGCGATGGGGCAAAGAGAATTATGATTTCAAATATATCTTGAGGATTGACGATGACATCATGTTATGTTTAGATCACCTTTTATGGGACCTGCCGAATTTTCCCTCCACAAAACTTCATTATGGGTGGCTCGCCTGTTACCAGAAAGACCTCATTTTCATCGATGATGCAACGACAATGTATTCATCAGACGTCGTTGATATATTCTTGTCGCAAAAGCCAGATGAAATTCTATGTCATCCTTTTGCAGACCAGCAAGTTATGATTTGGGAGAATGCACTTGGTCTGAATACATCACTGTATTGTCTTGATAATGGTCGAATTCATCAACAGCCTCCAGCCTCGCGCGTTGGTTGGTTGAAACAGAAACAAGATCTATGTGATAACTATATTTCAATTCACGGAATATATCAAAACGAAATGCTGGACTTTTGGAAGAGACGTGGACATGGAAAATACAACAAATTTACTAAGAAAACGATCAAAGACTTTTGTCCATATGAGCCTATTTTGAATGATATGGGGTTCGATCCTCTTTACCGTCACAAACCGAAACCATGTCATCTTCAGCCACAGTGGAATTTAGCTGCTTTCAAAACGTATCCAGGACGTGAGACGCACCCCAATGGGGGTCATTTGAACTAGTTTTCAATTCGGAAGGTTCATGCCAACGATCCGCGAATGACCCCAATCCCCAAAATATTGATCCTATGCACGTATTTCTTTTATAAGAAACTGCTTATAAGAAACTCAGCTCTCAGATCACCAAACAATTTGGAAACTCCATCCAGTACTGGGAAAAGTTATTTAAGCAACTATTTATTTTAGTCAAGGAAGTCCTAGGCATATTTCTACTTTATTTTCACTTGTTTCCTGTATCTTATTACTCGGATGGTACTTGAGTAATTTCTAAACCTTGGGAAGGCTTCCAAAAAGTTCGTTTAGAAATGTTCACGAGGGCACAGGAAGTAAACATGAAGATTGTTATGGAAGTCGTAAGAAACTCTGAGTATTCAAATCTGATGATGTTGAGAAACTTTCAGTGCTGGCTTCTTAGTTTCTGAAATCGATGTGTCGGGCGGAAAACGCAACTTCGTTAGAAATCCGAGAATGAGAGTGAAGACGATAAACATGTTGTTTTTCATTTATTCGACATATCCATATATTTGTGTATTAATTTTTCGACATAATCAGTATTTAATGAAGGCCTTAGACCTAAATTATTAGACTCAAATCATTTTAGACTGCCCGGAACGTTTCGAATCAACCATGATTCATTATCAACCACCCATGAAAGTAAGAGTAAGCAAGCTATTTATAATTAACGTGGTATTATCGAGATAGATGCAAAAACACTTAAATCATGTTCTTAAATTGTCAATGGAGAAAAACACTGAGTAGAGAGTACCTGGGGGGAAACTAAAAAAAGACTGAGCGGAATTGACGACTGTTGGGAATTCAGTGATGGCCGATCTTGTGCTATTAATAAACTTTCGAAAATTAATAAATCAAACTCCTTAGAGGCCTTAGCTATGATGCTAAATTCATCGAGGGAACTGGCATGTCCGGTCTTATTGATGTGAGCTTTCACGGCTGAAAAGCTTCCAACGATGGGTTTTTCTTGTTTGTTAACACTGAGGTGCATGCAGCTGCGGACAGCAAGATGGCGGGATGTTTTGTCAAAGTTGCTAGCACTGCAGCTAGCACACTGACATTTTTCCTGTGAGGAGGAGCTGAGGCTACGCACAGGCTAAATAATTTTGGCCTTAGGCCTTCACTAAAACTGATTATGTCGTTAAATTAATACACAAATATATGGATATGTCGAATAAATGAAAAACAACATGTTTGTCGTCTTCATTCTCCGATTCTTAATTTCTTCTAAAAAAGAATACGTGTTCTGTAATTTTTGAGCCCCAAATATTGTAAATCACTGTTCAGCGTACTACCCTATATTTCATATTTGGCTGATTGCTAATTGACAATATCAGCAGTTTTATTTGGTTATAAAGAAATCAACATCAATTTACCTTTTTCGATAGTCGAGCTGAAATCACAATTGAGGCGATTTTGTGGTGCGATGGGGTGCCTGGCAAAGTTGCATTGATCCAACTTTGTCGCATTGCCGCGCTTCATTGTTCTATGGAATGCGTCTTCAAGTGGAAAATCAGCTTCACAGACGGCAGACCTCAAACATTGAGATCGTTTTGTTTGCTCTATTCACGGGCGCCAAATGTTGATTAAATTCTGGACCGCAGATGTTGGCACGGACCTCCCCNAAAAAGAATACGTGTTCTGTAATTTTTGAGCCCCAAATATTGTAAATCACTGTTCAGCGTACTACCCTATATTTCATATTTGGCTGATTGCTAATTGACAATATCAGCAGTTTTATTTGGTTATAAAGAAATCAACATCAATTTACCTTTTTCGATAGTCGAGCTGAAATCACAATTGAGGCGATTTTGTGGTGCGATGGGGTGCCTGGCAAAGTTGCATTGATCCAACTTTGTCGCATTGCCGCGCTTCATTGTTCTATGGAATGCGTCTTCAAGTGGAAAATCAGCTTCACAGACGGCAGACCTCAAACATTGAGATCGTTTTGTTTGCTCTATTCACGGGCGCCAAATGTTGATTAAATTCTGGACCGCAGATGTTGGCACGGACCTCCCCGTATACGTATAATAAAGGTAGGATTAGTTTCATTTTCATTTCATTTTATCAATATTTATATACACGAGTACCTTTCAGCTAGGAAAATTAACACTAATAACAATGTAGCGTTAGCGTTAGTTAGGGTAAGTTAGGGTTTATTAGGCTTTGGGTTTAGTAAGGGTAAGGTAGGGTTTAGTTAGGATTAGTAGGGTATTTGGACAAATTCGTTCCTGAGACATATGACATAAATGGTCCGCTAAAGTGCAGTCGTCCCCAAGACGAAATAAATTTTAGAGAGATTGCTTCGAATGTCTTTAAATAGACCATGCCGCAGTCGAATGCGAAGGCGCTGTTCGCGTTGCATCTCGGTATCGCATGGGAGGTCTTGAAATCGAATTCGGATCTACTTCGAAACCCCCATGCGATCCCGAGATGCATCGTGAACACCGCCTTTGCATTCGACTGCGGAATGGTATATTTGTTAAAATGTGTGGTTTAACGGGATACATTAAAACCCAAAAATTTCGGCGGGACAAAATTTCGGATTTTTTTCTGTCCGAATATTAATTCGTCCGAAATTCTGAGTTGTCCGAAATTATTTCCTGCCGAAATTTTTCAAAAATAGAATTTTTCTTTTTTTTGCAGTAATTCATATGAAAATCTATGTAGAAGATCAATTTTTAGGGGGGATACATGTGGGGAAAAAGAACACAATACTGTTGAAATGATGTACTTGCTATGTATCTAATCAATACAAATTATATCGTCAGTTTCGTCATCAATAACATGATCGCTATCACTGTCATATTTTGCTTCTTCCTCCTCTCTTACGGTTTTCATGTATTCTTCGTGATTCTCAATTTCAATGCCTTCTGGGAAGTCTGAAGTGTAATTTTTTGTGATGATTTCTTTTAAACGTTCCATATATTTTCATTTCTCGTCCGCTATTTTAAACTGGACCATCAATAAAATTTCAAGTCCTCCTTTTGGAATGGGAGAGGGGTAGCACTTTTCATCCAACACTCTTCCAACCACTTTGCCACATCTTGATATAAAGAAAAATACTGCCCTGGATATTTCCTTGTGCACATGGCCAACTACATCAACAGTTATTTTACTTTTGGTTTTCTTTTTCCATGCAATGGACACACAAATGTATTATCTTTGTTTCTGTGTCTAAACTTTGACATTTCTAGGTCATCTGAGTCAAATTTCGATAAACTATCCCTTGAAAACTGCCCTTTTACCGAATCTATCACAATTTGTTAGTCCGAAATTTTTTCCTACATTATAAAATCTTTCCGAAAAATTTTCTGCCGAAATTTGCAAAAAGCGTCCGAAAATATTTCCGCCGAAGTTTTTCCGCCGAAATTTTATCCCCCGAAATTTTTGGGTTTTAATGTACCTGGTTTTGAAACATACTCCAAAAGAGGGATGATTATTGAAGTGGAGTTTTCCTGCGCCACCCTTTAAATAGGTTGCTTATATCACTGATAAGCTCTACTATCATAACTATACTCGCCTATTTATTGTAGATAAATGAAGTTAATTTTGTTTGACGGAGGACCAGCGCAGGGACCTTGTGGAGGAGATATTTTAACGCATTTTAAAAAATCAGGCTCTGCACAGACTACTCTATTTTGCTAAATCAAAGGACCCTTGGGGGGACTCACGTTAAATTTATTATTGAGAAGGTCGTAGGAGATATATCATTTTTAGAAAATCCCATTACATAACAGTGTTTTTCAGCTTCAAAAACTTCAATTGCTTCTAAAAACAAGAGCAACTTTTATAAAAAATGAAAACTTCAAGGAAAAGTTCATAAGCTGACTTGACAAGCCTTGAAAATGTTCTTTGAGGACGTTATTTAAACCTTCAAAAGCTGTAAAAAATGTCAATGAAAAAGTATGGGGAAGCTAGTTTCTAGCTAATATCAAAGTACATATCTGAAAAGGCAGCATTCAAACTCTGTTCCATTGTTCCTGAGCTGCGACGGAAAATCTATAGGGTTACTTCTTAGGCGTACAAGATGTCCTATTGCCCTCAACTCTGTATGTTCTTGCAATCAGATTCCGAGAAAGCCCTTCAATGTTAACATTGACGTCATTACTGTTTTCAGCAACAATGAGTCAATCCTTACTTGAATGCAAGGCTAGCCTGATAACCAGACCCGATTTCAAAGGAAATAGTTTCCTTTGAAATCGGGTCTGGTTACTAATATTGTGCACCCAAGAAACTGAACAGCCCATTGTGGTATTAAAAGAAAGAATTTGTTTTGATCATTTGCATATTTACGTAATTACTTTTGAATTTGAATTGAAGTCAGTCAGCCATGACACAGACATAAAATCCTATTTGTTTAGCCTGTCCTTTCTCCCAATCAAGCAGAGCTTTCGAACAATTATTGCACCGGAGACAAGTAATATCCCAAGGCATGATCACAAGCTTTGTTTGTTGAAAAACAATCGACTAGACAATCGCTGTCTGTTTAAAAACAATACCCAATTATCACAGGATACAGGAGACACGAAATTTCCCACCCACCCCATAGACTCTACTTGTACTTTGTACACGTGAGTCAAAAATCAAACGGCGCTTGTAGACAAAAAATAATTAAAATGAATTCAAATCTCTCAAGCCATTAGCGACCTAAAATTAGACTTGACAAGAGCATTGACAAGGCACTTAGATTCTCTGCCGGTGGCAATACCACACAGATGCCGCTGGCACATAATATTGCACGCAACCACTTAACACATGTAGATCTTGGCGCTCGTATGATTTGCATAGAATTCTTGTTGCCTGGGCAATTATTACCAATCCAAAATCAGGTGAACCAATTAGAGCGACAGTTTTAAACATCTTAGCTGTCAATCAAAATACCTTTATAAGATAGACCAGTGTAAGATAGGCCATCATTATTTCAAGCCCGGCAAACAATTTGTTGCAAAAAGGAAACCCACCCTCCCATCCCTTAGAAATAAGTTTGACCTGTTCCAGAATCGCGTACCACCTGCAGCGTTATTATAGCTGATTTCTTTCTAAATATTAGTATGTAGGAGATTGAGCATTGTCTTCCAACGGTGCCTAAACCCATTAACCCAGAAGACATGATATGCCTCAAATACTTAAAAAAACTATGAAATAGGATGCCTATTCAAAACATTGGGCTTGTTGAATTAAAACTTGGGTAGTATCGGAACTAAAAGGCAGAAAGAAAGAGGGGCATGCAGAGAGCACTCCATGCCTTGGAAATCATTTATCTCTAACAGACATGTAGAGAGCACTCCATGTCTGGGCAAAAATTACATATTTTTCTAGGCACGTCGTGAGCCCTCCGTGCCAGGGCAAACTTTCCCTTTAACCATGGGCGATAAGAAACGCGGTAGTTTATTCCTAAAAAAAATTTCTCCCTGTGTCCTTATCCCCAACCCCCCCTGTGTCCCTATGCCCGTGAAGGTTGTTGTTGTTGCTTCAGGAGAAAGAGAAGGAGAGAGAGAAAAAAGTTCAGTCAGTCACTCAAATCAGAACACATGGAAACAAAGGAAAATCAGGCACAACAACAACAACCTTCACGGGCATAGGGACACAGGGGGGATTGGGGATAAGGACACAGGAAGAAAATTTTTTTAGGAATTAACTACCGCGTTTCTTATCGCCCATGCTTTAACAGGCATGTTATTCATGTCTGGGCTAAAAATACAAAATTTTCGATAGGGGCATGTAGAGAGCACTCCATGCCCAGGCAACATTTTATCTCTAACAGGCATGCATGCCTGGGCTAAAAAATTAGATATATCTAAGGCACGTCGAGAGCCCTCCGTGCCTGGGCTACTCCCATTTTCATACAGACATGATTGCTTCATGTCTGCGCAAAAACTATCTAAAAGGCACGTCGAGAGCCCTCCGTGCCTGGGCTACCCCCTTTTTCATACAGACATGATTGCTTCATGTCTGCGCAAAAACTCTTTCTGCCTATCCCTACATTTTATGTTTTTGTCATACTTTTCTAGGGAGTCCTACCACACGTATGCATTTCCTTACCCCCATTGCATATATTGTAGTTTCGTAAAGTATTTCGCTGTAGCCACCGCAGCCGGTAAGGCGGCTCGCCGCCGCATGTTCTTGTTCATGATTTACACTGCAAAATCAATGTCTATTTATCAAATACTCTACTCAAGGCTTGAGACGGACCTAGTGACGATGCGTGCCATATATATTACAAGGTGCTCTTCTCTCAGGGCTTCCCAAGCCCGCCATAATTTCTTAAGTTTTTATGTACACTTGCTGTTGTCCAAAAGACTTTTTAATTAGACCAGGTGGTCAAACAAATTAGGAATCTTGGAAGCGCAGAAAGAGAGAGAGCGGCTTGGGAGGTTTTTAATATTTCGAGGAGAAGAAAATTAATATCTACTAAAGACTCGCAGTAAAATCGCAAGATATAATGTTTGGCTAATGCTACTAAAGGTACAAATCTTGTTTATTAATTTAAAATCGGCTGTTTGTAAACCACGAAATCACAAAACGAAATAGCGAAGTAGCGAAACAAGATTGAATTCCCCCATAAATATGTTAGATATACGAAATAGTAGTGAATATGAATAACTAGAGACAAACTAAGAGACACTAACCTAAAATGAATCAACTGTGATTCTTATTTCTCGAAAAGCTGAAGGGGAAAAATTCCCCTAGCACCGATTTAGATTAANTTGCTTCATGTCTGCGCAAAAACGCTTTCTGCCTATCCCTACATTTTATGTTTTTGTCATACTTTTCTAGGGAGTCCTACCACACGTATGCATTTCCTTACCCCCATTGCATATATTGTAGTTTCGTAAAGTATTTCGCTGTAGCCACCGCAGCCGGTAAGGCGGCTCGCCGCCGCATGTTCTTGTTCATGATTTACACTGCAAAATCAATGTCTATTTATCAAATACTCTACTCAAGGCTTGAGACGGACCTAGTGACGATGCGTGCCATATATATTACAAGGTGCTCTTCTCTCAGGGCTTCCCAAGCCCGCCATAATTTCTTAAGTTTTTATGTACACTTGCTGTTGTCCAAAAGACTTTTTAATTAGACCAGGTGGTCAAACAAATTAGGAATCTTGGAAGCGCAGAAAGAGAGAGAGCGGCTTGGGAGGTTTTTAATATTTCGAGGAGAAGAAAATTAATATCTACTAAAGACTCGCAGTAAAATCGCAAGATATAATGTTTGGCTAATGCTACTAAAGGTACAAATCTTGTTTATTAATTTAAAATCGGCTGTTTGTAAACCACGAAATCACAAAACGAAATAGCGAAGTAGCGAAACAAGATTGAATTCCCCCATAAATATGTTAGATATACGAAATAGTAGTGAATATGAATAACTAGAGACAAACTAAGAGACACTAACCTAAAATGAATCAACTGTGATTCTTATTTCTCTAGAAGCTGAAGGGGAAAAATTCCCCTAGCACCGATTTAGATTAATGGACTCACATTGATGAAATGACGTGACTTTAGTTTGAAGTTCAGAAGATATGGCGACATGTCATGTAGATTCTCTTATTTTCGTCTTAGACACCCAAGAATTTTAATGGGGGTTAAATGTAATTTAAGCCTGGTTAATACGTCTCAGGAAGTTTTATTGAGTATTTTCGTATGCCGGATCCCGGGTCCAGATTCTCCAGGATCCATGGTCCAGGGTCCAGATTTTACTGACTGGAAAATTTCCACATTTGCTAATTAAATCTGCAAGTGATTAGATGCCAAACAGCGCTCAAGAAACATAAATCAATTGGCAACCCATCGGACAGTGGCGTAACGGAGCAGCTCGGGGCCCTTAGTAAATTAGCTATCCATGGGCCCCTTGGGCTTGAAATCGAAAGAATGCAAAACTTTACTAAAGTTCCCAAAATTAAAACGTTGTTTTTATCAAAAAATCATTTGCAAGCCCAGTACGACAAAACCTCGATAGTGGAGGTTAATTATGAAGGCTACAGGTCCGTCGGCACGAACTACGAATTGGGATGACATTTAATGCGAGCGAAGCGAGCCGAACTACGCGACTGGGAAAAAATGTTCGGACCACGCTCTTTACATTGCCGGAAAATGCACCTCTCATAGAAAATTCATAGTTGAATGGAGAAAGGATTGCGATCGACGAAAGGCTTCCCAAGGAAATTTATGAAAATACAGCTTCAATATCGCACAGAAACGGCTCTTTTTTGTCAAATCATCTCATCCACTAAATATTTTCACGTTCCTTAAATATAACTAAACTTCTTTAATAAGTTTGCAAATTTACACCAACAGTGTTTTTAATAAACTAAGCTTGCAATGATAGCGTTTTTCAATTCATTTTAAGGGCCCTAAAGTTTTCAGTGCAAATCAACAGGTTGCTCTTCTACGTTTAAGGGGCTCCTTCGGGGCCCCCACAGCTCGGGGGCCCTTAGGAGTTGCTCTAGCCCCAACTACCGTGCGTTACGCCACTGCCATCGGACCGCCCCTTCAATATCGTTAGTGTCTCGTCGCAAGTGTTTGATCTTGGGTGGTCAGCGAAACCAAAATACTTCATTAAATAGCTCATAGGGAGGAATCGGTCAGTTAGTTTACGAAGAGCCTACAAGCAAGACGAATTTCTCCCACCCTCCTCCCTTCTTATGCTATGTTATTGAGTTTATTGTTTTATGGGTTACTTCTTAGTTTTTTCGGTTGTCCAGTCGGACTTCCTGACAGGTGCGTTAGCCGGAATTTGGTATTCCATGTCTATCACCGACCGTAAAAGCTACCCCCGTTCAGGCAAAGGGGCCTAGTGCGCTCTCCTCTGCAGTCAGTTCAACCTGTGGTCGAGAGAGGCTGATGCACTGACAGCCCATTTTCCTGAGTAAGTATTAATTTTTGTATGAAAGTTAACCCTATTGGTACTAGGCAATTTTTTAGTTAGTTTGTACTGGGGGGCGTTTTTCGCCCCCCCCTCTTTTATTCCAAAACTACAAGAGATCTAACAATGAGACTTTCCCCTATTGTTCTTTGGACAATTGGCTTTTCAAATGTAACATGGCAATTAATTAGTCACGTGTTTCTTTGCTAGGCAAATTTAACAAACAATGGAAATTTGGCAAATTTATCGCTTCTTGACAAGAAAAATTCTATTTAATAGATTACTCCACCCATTTTCTCCAAAATTGTTGCTAATAGTAGAAAACATATAGATTCAAAATACATACTACTTCAATATGACAAAAGGCCTTGGGGACGAGGTTGATACTTTGTAGCATTTTTCAGTTTTTAGTTTTAGCATAATTAGCTTTAAATTACCCTTTTGTTTCATGCGCTGATTATCTTCGCAGTTTTTGTCCCTTTTCTAGTAAATATGGACTCAAAATGACTCAAATAATCAAGATGAAGCATATTAGAAGCGATTTATTTATATTTTACACTTCTTAACTAGAACAATGACGTCATAAAAGTAAATGATGTCATAGATATTAGGGCGTATTCTTTTGGGCATCTTCTGAAAACGGTAGAGTTGGTAGGAGCTAAAATCCCATTCTTTTGGTGCCATTCTACCGAAAACGGTAGACTTCGCAGACTTCAGATCATTTTTTATAAAAGCCCATTCTTTTGGTCATTCTGTTTTCGGTAGACTTCCGAGAGATTTTTGACGTATTCTTTTGGGCTCTTCTGAAAACGGTAGACTTCCGAGGCCTCGGAAACCTTCTGCTCCTGAAGCTGGTAGACTTCCGAGAGATCGCAAAGAGCCTTGTTTTCGTGACTGAAAAGTTTACAAAACATTCGAAAATAGAATGAAATATTGTAAATTCTTTTCTCTTGGGATTTGCATAAAAAAAGTACAATGCACTGCAATGGCTTCAATTCGCTCAGCTGAGCACTACATTCGAACTCTCTCGCTTTCAGAATTCCCATTCTTTTGGGATTTTTCTCTGCGAAGTCTGCCAACTCTACCGTTTTCAGAATGTGTATTCTTTTGGCATTTTTCTCTCCGATCTCTCCGATCTCTACCGTTTTCAGAATGCGCATTCTTTTGGTAACTGACATCTTTTTCTGCGAAGTCTACCGTTTTCAGAAGATTTCCGAGACTTCAGATGCCCAAAAGAATACGCCCTTAGCTTGTTTATTTAAGCCATTCCAAAGCTCAGCTCCTGTATAAAAAAGCACTGTTGCCCAGAAGACGTCTTTCATAGAGGGACTCGTTAATTGACTTCAGCGTTTCTGAGGGATCGAGAAATCCATGGCAGCGAGCAAATATTGTGTGCCAATCATTTGGGATTTGATTGCCAAGCAAAAATGTTTTTCCGTTGTTGGACTCAAATTTTTGCTTGCGACAGGCTGACAAATTTCCACTCGATTTTTTTTCACTCGAAAATAGCACTCAACAAATTCTGCTCGTCGCGAAATGACTGGTGTGAAATTTTAGTATCTTTTACTTCTTTGTAGATGTGGATGAGTGTACTACTAACGCTCATACTTGTCATCCGAATGCAACATGTACTGATATAGACGGAAATTATACTTGTGCTTGTAATCCTGGGTACTCTGGATCTGGACGGATGTGTTCAAGTAGGTGAATTTATGTTGTAATTTTATTCTGAGAGAAATCATTTTGTTTTGAAATTTGAATTTTCATATTAATATACCGACCAAATAATATAGATATAAACTTGCAATTAAATATAGAACTATCAGAATGAATCTAATTACAATATAATTATATGAATAAACTGCTACAAACGAAAAGGCCAATTAAAATTAAAAGAATTAGGTCAGGCTCTCTGCTATAGTAAATACAAGTTTCTTCAGCTCTGCAATGAGTGAAAGATTTTTATTAAGTAGCCTATTTAGGGCGTATTCTTTTGGGCATCTTCTGAAAACGGTAGAGTTGGTA
>REGM01000050.1:25311-44076 GCA_004194415.1 Aurelia aurita
GGTCGTTGAGAACACTAAATACCTAGGTGTTCAGTTGGATAGTCATCTTGTTTGGGATGAGCATATAAACTGTATGAGAACTAAAGTCTCTCGAGCCTTAGGTTTTTTGAAGTATGCAAAGAAATTTCTCCCAAAGGAAACGCTAAGTAAAATGTACAGAGGAATTGTGGAGCCCCATTTTCGCTATTGTTGCTCAGTGTGGGGATGTTGTGGGAAAATTCAAATTGAGACCCTCCAAAAGTTGCAAAATCGTGCTGCCAGAATTGTTACAAATAGCAGCTATGATGTTTCAGCAGCTAGTCTGATTAAGAGGCTGAAATGGCCAACAATTTCTGACATTATTCAAAATGAAACAGCGACTATAATGTACAAGTCAACAAATGGTCTTGCTCCAGAATAACTATCCAAGCTGTTTATAAAGAACTCAGCCCAAAATACACTGAGGCTGAGAAACACCGAAACTGACTTGCGTGTTCCACTTTTCAAAACGTCAAATGGGCAGAAGTCTATTTCATTTCGTGGACCTAAGCTTTGGAACAAATTAAGCGTGGATGTCAAACATGCACCCTCTCTTCCTACCTTCAAGAAAAGGCTAAACAAGCCATAGCAGAGGGTGTGATTTCACTTTTCTTTTGATTTAATTTTCGTAAAATTTTGTTATGGACATTTTTAGTTTTTATATTGCTATTCAACTTAAGTTAGCAACATTTGTAAATTAGGTTTTTACTTTGTAGTCTTTTTTGCACGGCCCCCTGTAAAGCAGTCCCCACGGTTTAATAATATAAAATGAAATGAAATGAAATGAATGAA
This sequence comes from Aurelia aurita, assembly GCA_004194415.1. Taxonomy (NCBI): domain Eukaryota; kingdom Metazoa; phylum Cnidaria; class Scyphozoa; order Semaeostomeae; family Ulmaridae; genus Aurelia; species Aurelia aurita. The sequence continues at coordinate 26,122 of REGM01000050.1, forward strand.
ATGTGTTGTGGGGGAAATCGATCTGGTTTCGCTATTTCGCTGTTTCGTTTCGTGATTTCGTGATTTCGTGATTTCGTGGTTTACAAACAGCCGATAAAATCATGTTTGCGCTTTTTGTGTGATAAATTTTTTCACAACAACTTTGATTCATCGTCTTTTACGAAAGTCTTCATTCTAGTTTTTTATATCTTTTCGTCCTAGTTAGCGCTACTACCAGACTTGCTAATTCAATTAAGACTAGCTATTGAAATATATAAAACGAAGGTTACCCAAAAATCCAGATTCTTTGGGCTATGCTAGACTTTGAAAGAAAAGGTTCTAGGGTTGTATTCAAATTTTTTCTACATTTGTAAAAGGTTTAATAGTCTTGTCTTACCGATAAACAGCAGTATTAACTATTTCAAAAATGTAGACAAATTTAATCACAACGCTAGAACCCATTGCTTCAAAATTTACTCGATTTTGGCATTGCTGGAGAACAAAGGAAGCGCTGTTTTTTAAGCAACAACTTATTTGTCTTTTCCGTACCATAAATCAGCAACCGATTGACTCAAACAAGGTCCCAAACTCTAAGTTGCAGCCTATTCTATGCAACTGTGTGGGAAAACGGGTAATTAATGTTACAGTTCCTCCACAGCAGCCACACAAACGAGACACAACTGTTTTGGGACACCGTATAGTAGATAAAATAAGTGGTCGACCATAAAAAAGTAGCCCCCAAGGTAAAAAAGATTTCTATAAAATTTTCTGAATGCAAGATTTTGATGACATTTATACTGCATTAAGCAAAACACAAAATACACCTACCGAGTATCAATCAGTTCATTATCAGCTGTAATGACAGAGAACGGAGGTTTTGAAAAAAGATGGTCGCAAAAACCACTGCATCAAATTCACCAATCATCAAGAGTACAACCTTGACCGAAGGAAGTGTCTAACACAAGAAATTGTTTTCTCTCGAACCTTTCACTGCATTTTTCCATCTCTGTCATGGCCACTAAAGATTGGGAAAAGCGTTGTTTGCACAAAACGTATTCGACAAATCAAGAAATGCTTTGGTAGGTTATTGTTGATGATTAGTAATTTAGTTACAGTGGTTTTTGCGACCATCTTTTTTCAAAACCTCATTTTTCTCTAACTACAGCTGATAATGAACTGATTTTTAGTCAGTAGGTGCATTTTATGTTGTACTTATGCGTTATAAATGTCATCAAAATCTTGTATTCGGAAAGTTTTTCGGAAATTTTTTATCTTGTGGGTTATAAGCCTTGGGTGTTTCGATCAGACGTTTCAGGCATAGCCCTCCATCAATAATTATTACTGGTAAAGTGTGTGTTATTTATGTGTCATAAAACGTGAGCCTTGTGTGGGTAGTGCCAAGGCAAGCGCTTCCAGTATGAATTCTGGTTTAATTGTCTTGAGAAAACTGCCTGAAATTCTACCTGAAGCATGGCAAACAGGTAACTGAAAAATTTCAACCTGGTTTATTCAAAACACAGCATAGCCAAGGTATTCCACCTGATATAATTACAGGTTGCTCTTTTCTAACCAGCCTTTTCACAAACAAAGATCATAAACTAAGTTGGAAATGCCATGGACGGTGTTGTATCACGCTAGAAATTCGCGTTTCCTACTTGATATTAACTGTTGTTAGCCACTGTTTGCTGGCGTATATGGTCATAATTATAACTGAAGTAAGCTTGGATTGCTGTTGCAAGGAAGGACGTACACGACCACCCGTTTGCTGCAAAAGAAAGAGTACGGCCTAATTTGCATGTTGAAATCTGATTGTTTGGCCTAACACGAGGACAGCGAAGAAGGGAGATTGGAAAGACAGTGAACTGAACATGCCTCTTTCCATGCATTTGTATAGAGTGCAAAATTATTGCACAGTACGCTGCACAAATGCTCTCGGATTCTTCATCAATTGTACCTACACGGCTGCTTCGTCTGTGTTAGTTTAATAGTGAAAGGATTGGTAAAATGGCACTGTAATCTAGTCGATTTAAAGTGATCTGTCAGAAAGCTGTACTCGATACTCCACACATATATAGTCTTGTGGAGGTTTTCGTTTGAACTGTAATGAAGATCAATCAGGGAGCAATGATAACAGAAGGCTTATTCAATCCAGTCCGATGAAATATACCGTGCCATTTTCAATTCAAGAAAGGTATCACTGAATTTTCTACGTTGCTATACGACAATACTTGAAGATTAGTATTGCTATAAAATTCTGATCAAGCTGAGTTCGTATCGGACGAAAAGCGACCTTGCATGAAATCCAGCAAAAACCATCAACGTAAAATCGCCGAGTTGCTTTGTTCATTTGCTGAAAGAGAGTGTAGCAGACTTGTCCTTCATTCTTCGACCATAAACTGGTAAAACAAGGTGAAGGTAAACTAGTGAGAGAGAGATAAGTCAAAGTATTGTTTCCTGGCCGAAGCAGCCGGTTGTCACTCAAGTTCTTACTCCAATGCTGATTAGAAACAAGCAATCAAAATTGTTTCCATGATATAAATCGCAGATAACATCGAAATTATCTTACCAGACGCAGTAGGCCTTATTGCGCAAAGGACTAAATTCTTCACTATTTAATAGCCGATGAGGTTTTCTTCCCAAGAAAAGTAAAGAATTCTTGAACTTGTAGGTTCTTCCCTGGAAAGCAAGCTTGTTGAATGGAAGTCATATCTTATAAAGACTGAGCTGAACAGGCTAAAGGATAGCATTGGACTCCATCATCCCACCTATCGAATTATCCTCATTCGTATGATTTTGCCCGCTATTCATATACACAACATGCGAGCAAAATCAAAATGGCTACTCGTTTTCGTTTCCATACTAGCATTTGCCTTCATAACTTTTCGATACAATTTTCTCAGCATACAAAGAACAGACGAGGCGTTGCATTTATTTTTCGGTTCTAGAATCACTATATCAATCAAGCACTCGTTCACCAACGAAACATACGATCTGAGTGTAGCAAAGAGTTCTATTCCGCGTCCAAGAAAGCCAGTACAGATCTGTCTTTGGTCCAAAATATATAAAGATGCAATACAGTCAAGATCTCCTGAGGGCCACATTTTCCCGAATTATGGGAAGGCAAGGTTTTCGTGCCCGTTGAACTATTCATTTGTTTTTGGAAAAGAATACAAAGATTCTGCAGATGCATTTGTTGTGCACGTGAAACAGCCTAAAAGTTTGCCTCTGCGGACAAGCATTCCATTAATTTTGCAGTACGATGAACCACCATTCGTTTATAATATTCTCAAAAATGAGACATTCATGCAAAAATTTAACTATTCCATCGGCTACCGAATGGACTCGGATTTCCCTAATCCAAAACTTGCTAAACCAAAAACTACAAAACCGTTGGATTTCAATCAAAAGTTTGATTATGCTGCCGTTATATTTTCAGACTGTAGAAAAATCCGGACGGATTATGTCCGAGAACTTTCCAAACAAAGCCGCATAAAATCGTTTGGAGATTGCTTACGAAATGTAGAGAAAAACAATCTTGTTCGTAAAGGTGAACAACATTATATTAAGTCTAAGATTGCCGCAATTAAACTCTACAAGTTTACGTTAGCTTTTATGAAATTCGACTGCGAGGACTATGTTGATGATCAGTTAACTCATGCATGGGAGGCTGGCACGTTGCCTGTTTTCCTTGGAACAGACACAATCTTCAGGATATTACCAGAGTATTTAAGATCAAGTTTCCTGTCCGTTTCTCACTTTTACAAACCACAGAATCTGGCAGACGGATTGGAAACTCTGGCCAATAGCAAAGATAAATACAATGAATATATGTCATGGCGTGAAAGGAATTCACAAAGAGTTGATAACAGTCCCATGGGGAGAATTTGGAATCCCGAATATTCTCCTGGATGCCAAATTGCGATGAAGATAACTGAAGACCGACTGAAAGGGGATTTTAATAAACGCAACGTACTTCAACCGATATATTGTAAGCAACGTAGTGTGGACACGTGGTTGGGGAAAGATCAACAACGTACTAAAGTTATTGATGATTGAGTAAAATTACCTGGTACACCAAAGAAGGTTGGCGCGTTTTAGATTACGTATTATGAAGAGTATACTGAATTGACCAGAGTGAACTGCTTAGTAGCCGAACGGCCAAAGCATTTTTGCGTTCTTTTTTACATTATTCTGAGGAACGAAATTCCTTGGAAAAAGTCCATAAAACCCCCGATCAAGTTACATTGAATCTCCTCGGACAGACTGAGATTTCATCTCCCGCAAATTTTGGATGCCTTTTTTTTAAACAAATAGTAACTTGCTCATGTGACTAAGTGCGCAGAGGGTCTCTTATCTGTTAAAATAGACTTGCAGAGGCTGATAAAAATGTCTTGTGCGGACTTGCACGAGTCGCCTTGGACGAAAGATTGGACAACTTGTTCCGAACAGCTCCCTATTAATTATTCATGAGACGTGCCGACTATCCAGCCATGAGCTGTTGGAAACAATAACTAGTTTTATGTGACAGATATTCTAAACTAGCTGTTGCTCTAGCAAGGTAGAGCTACGACCCTTCTTTTTTCGTAGAATATCCCTCGAATTTTGCTTTCGTTTCATCGTATGTTTTTTCTTTCAAAGAAAGTTGTTTGCCCACGCAAAGGAGCGATAGCGCCTCTGTGTTGGTTGTTATGCTCAGCTGGATTGAAAGTTGAGTTCGAAGATGAGTAAAACATGATGTAAAACAATTCAGAACTTTCAAAGAAATGTTTGTTGTAACCAGACGCATTGTTGAAGAATCCTGTACTTAGAAACTTCTTCTTTCTTGAATTGCTGCACATATATAAGCAAATTCGTTTATGGTATTTATTTATCAATTACTAAATTTGATTGTTGACTAGACTAAAGGAATTAATTGTCTTGCAAACAACTGACTCTTTGCGAATTTGCGTCATTGGTGATGTTAAGAGCGATGAGATCGGTTGATCCATGATCGAGCCATATATTCTTATAGATTCGATGGCAAAAGCTTCGCTGCGTAGCAATGATTTGGCGGCTAGTGTAAAACGCAGGTCATGCAGGTTAATAAAACGCGGGTTAAATCGTGCGGGTCGAAACGAGCGGCCATGGGCATACTGGCTTTGGGCTTACAGCCTACTGATGTTGCAAGTACGATATTCCCTCAGGGGCGGATCCAAACCGAAGTTGAAGGGGGGGGCAACCTGCAGAGAGGGCGCCAAAAATATAACAGAACGAAAGCGCGCAGGAGGCGCGCGAAACTTTTTGGACTCCAGGTTGAGAAAATTCTTTGGTTTTTCTACTAAATATTGCCTTGATTTGTATGTTTCACCCCATATTCTAATCAAAACAGTTTAAAAAGAGTGCGGTGCGGTAGGGTCATGATGAGGGGCGCATTTCTCGCCAAAAGGGGGCGCCAAGCTGAGTTTTCATCGTGAAGGGGGGGGCAGTTGCCCCTACTTGCCCCCCTAAATCCGCCACTGTATTTCCTGATTACAGAATTACGTAGCGCATTGCGTATTTTCAAATGGTTTCAAAGATATGTGTTATCGCGTGAAAATTTCCAAAGAATACGTTTCTTCTAAAGATTTCTAATCGTCATAAAGTACCGAAGGAAGTATCGATGATCCTTTTGATTTTGGGAGTTTTTGAATGGGATTTCTGTAATGCTGTTAGCTCTTTTAACAAAAAGAAATCAATTCTATATCCAGAGCTTTATAAATCTAAGAAACTCGTAAGAAACTTTTGGTAGCAAAAATGGCCTAAGATTTAAGAAACTGGCTACCAAGCTCAGCATCGGATGCATATTGCATATTTTAGGCCATTTTTGCTAACAATTCTTATGAGTTTCTTAGATTTTTAAAGCTCTGGGTATATAGAATTGATCTATTTTTGTTAAAAGGGCTAAAAGCATTGCAGAAATCACATTCAAAACTTCCCAAGTCAAAACGATCGTCGATACTTCCTTCGGTACTTTATGACGATTAGAAACCTTTTAGAAGAAACGTATTCTTGAGACATCTTCATGCGATAAGACATATCTTTGAAACCATTTGAAAAAGCAGTGGTTTGCACAATGCACCACGTAATTATGTAATCAGGCACCACACGTAGCCTTTGGACTATCGTACTTGCAACATCAGTATGCGGTAAGCCTAAAGCCGCTATGCCCATGACCGCTAGTTTTGACCCGCGTGGTTTAACCCGCGTTTTATCAACCTGCATGACCTGCGTTTTACACTAGCCGATGATTTGGTGGAGATTTTACATATGTCGACCTCAAAAATTTTTCATAAATTCTAATTTACCCATATCTCCAGTGTTCAGAAAAATGTAAGGAAAATCGGGAAAGAACTTTAGTCCTTCAATCATTAAATATACAGGGTGTTAAAAAAACGCAACCCACTTTTTTTCAAGATTCTTCAGAAAATAATGACATTTGAATTAATTTGACGCATACCATCTGAAAGCACCTCGAAAGCACAATCTATCTTCTTTCCAATGATGTCCAGCGTGGGCACGTTAATTGGATTATTCAGCACTAAATTGACGTTTTAGTAAGTATGACCTATTTCAAATGCAGGAAAGTGGTAAGACATTATTTACATAGGTGAAAACTCATCTTTGTGAGAGCTTATTTTATCATTTTTGATAAATGTATCTCATGGGAGTAAATTTGTATGTTTCCTACCTAAGGGCATCACTTCAAGTGCTTCTAGGCCTGAAATATGTTTACAAATGTTTTTTGTAATATTTTACGGTAAAAAAGGTCTTGATTTTGATCTTACGGCATGCTGCACCTAAAATCAAGGGTGCGGTTTAAAACCTTTTCTTCTGCGAAGGCGCACATGCACACAGGAATAAAAGGGAGTTAGATTCGAAAAAGCGCTTAGGCCCAGTTTAGGCCAAGGCTGGTTGAAATGTTGCTCATAAACCAAGGCTTGAAAAGACCAAACAAAGAAGACAACAACAATCAAAACAAGGTAATTAAACATTTATTTATTAATTACATAATAGGTGTCCTGACAACCTTGCTAAAATAAGGCACACTTAATAAAATATCAATTAAATGATAAATAATTCCATTAATGTATCCAAACTACATATCATTGGAAATAAGATAGATTGTGCTTTCAAATGGTATCCATTACATCTACGCAAATGTTATCATTTTCCCTAAATTTTCAATCTTGGTTGAGTTGCGTTTTTTGGAAACACCCTGTAGTTTGATCCATCCGTAATACACGTATTTTTTTATAAGAAACCGCTTATAAGAAACTCAGACTCTCAGATTGCCAAAACATTAAGAAACTGTGATACCTGTAGATATGTACGTACCTTTGTTTAATTTAGTTCATAATTTAGTTTATTGTAAATATTCGAATTAGATTAGTTTCTTTTATTTTATATTTAAGAAGCTAGGTATAAATATTCGAATTAAAATAACTTGACAGCAAAAACAACAACAACAACAACAACTCCAGCATGTTTTCTTTATTCTCACTTGTTTCCTGTATCATATTACTCTGAAAGTACTTGCGTAATGTCTAAACATGTTCTTGAGGTCACAGATCTGATAATTTTAAGAAACTTTCAGTACTGGCCCATATTCTTAGTTTCTTATAAAAATCTGTTATGTGGTAGGTTGGCCCAGGTGGTTGGTTGGTTAGCGCTGTCGAATTCTGCGGGGAAGGTTGCGAGTTTGAGCCCTTCTTGGCTGGCCGCCTGGGTTAGTACCACCTCTCATCTTAAAAAGTTCTGTACGCTTCGCTCCTCGGAGATTGCCTTGGGATGAGTTGCCAGTAGGGGTGGTCTGATCGGCGGCTTCTGTATTGGCCTCCATGTGGGGTGGGTCCGTCGACCAGACGATATACTAAAAAAATTCGAACACGAATATGAATTTGAAATGTGTCAATATTTTGGTAGACCCTATATTTCTTAATGGCGTTCTTTCACTCAACTTATAAGTGACTGCATTTGGACCAGTTCGAATTCATGAATTCCTCGAAATCTGATCTATTTCATTGTGCCATATTTCCCAACACCCCTGTCTAAGTGAGCCAGCGCAGCGACCTCTGTCCCTGTGAAATCATCTCCAACCAAAAACAAAGTCAGGTAAAATTTGTCACCGGTGAAAAAGCATTGCTCCCTTTTGTGACTGACAATGACATTTGAAAAATGAAAATTGAAAAAAGCAAAATTTCACGCCGGCCAAATTTAACACCAGGTCACTTACACTACGTTTACACGATGCCGGTAAAATTTGAAAACGGCATATAATCTTTACGGATAGGCCTCCCATGACATGGCACAAAATTTGCTGGCAGAATTTGAAAACGGCATAATTTGAAAATGGAACGCTAAATAGCACAATTTGAAAACGGAATTGTGTGAATACACAAAAATGACGAAAATTAACCATTTTTCGACGCTTTCCAAATGAGGCTGATTAATTTTTTTGGCGTAGATGAATTTCTTTATCTTCAAAATCCAGCCTCTTTGTCGCTAAGATTGCAAAAGTTTCGTACCTTAAAATTTTCTGCAGTTTTCATGATGTCCTGGTATCGTGTGAACACTAGCTAAAATATTTTGATACCGTCACATTTTTTGACATTTTCAAATTTGAACGCAATCCTAGCAAGGGGTGTTAAAGATACGCTTGTGGCTTTCAAATGTTACGATTTACATTTAATGAAATGCATACAATATTTAAAGAAGTACTGAAATGTCACTTCTCCTTCAGTTACTTTCTTGCGTTAGATACGAACAAAATATGCTGGTTTTTCAAACAAGAACTTTATGAGTGTCATTGTTTTGTTGGTTTGGATTTCCTCCTGTCGGCGTATCTCTCACGTCCGGTATGAACTTGCTGCATTTTGGACTTACTTTGCAACTCCTTCCGGACAGTTTCATCCAACAGTTTGGAAGTCTGTTGTTTTGAGGTCCGTTAGTTGCGCTGTAAACAAGTGTCGTTTTTTCACCTTTTTGCTTGAGACGATTTCTTTCATAGTAACCTGCTGCACATGTTATAAAGGCAATGATGGAAAGCAGCACTATCAAAGCTGCCAGCACGAGAAATACCGGATCAGTCGCCGGAGAGAAACCTGCGGATGGAAGGATAATGTAGGTTAAAAATTTACTTGAAACATATAAGCCATTTTGGGGCGTCTTCGTTTGGGCATCTTTTGAAAGCGGTAAGGTTAGAAGAAACGAAAATTCCACTCTCCTGAGGTTGGTTCACACAAGAGTAAAAACGCGTTAAAAATGCATCAGAAATGCGCCAGAAACAAAAACTAAAAATTATTTTTAGGTGCAAATTATCGCTTGCGCTACATTTTTAACTGATTTGATTGATTTGATTGATTTGATTTGATTTGATTTGATTTGATTTGATTTGATTTGATTTGATTTGATTGATTAGCTAACCGGCGATTTAACAGACACCTTTTTACTTTCCCCACCATTTCCCGCATCACAGATGTATCGCAGAAGCATCACAGGCTTTGGAAGGAAATAGTCTCCAGTAAAACTATTTTTGCTTGTAACGAGGCATAGTCCATAATATTTTGTGCATTATCCGTCCAATCTCTTCCTGAGAAAAAACATCTTGCTTCCATTACTTTTCTTAGGAATAGATTCGACGGATAAGGCAGATTATATGCATTCCAGATGTGCGGAGGAGAGTTTTGCAAGTGAACTGGACAGCAATGAAGAGACATGCATGGGTTAGAGCGCAAATGGGTGTCAGAGAGGATCAAGGAATCCTAGAACAGATCAAAAGAAGAATATTAGTAAAGTAACCTCACTGGAAAAGAAGACTAGATAGCATCATAATGACAACTATTGAAGGCGAGATAGAGCGTGCAGAACGAAGAAGTTAGAAGAAAAACTGCTTGGATAAACGACATCAGCAAACGGACTGATAAAGCCATGACATGACAGCATCGCGATAGACAGCTTTGAACGAAGAAAATGACTAAGGTGTCAACGGTCCTTTTTGGGCTAAGACAAAACAGTGGTAGTAGTAGTTGATGCATGTTCTCTGTAACGTATTAACCTCAGCTGCGAGTCTGTTCTGGGCAGTGCAGCGTATGGGGCAAAAGACAGCAGAAAAAACGAAAGTATGGAATGCGCCGGAATATGCTGTGAGAAAGTACACAAAGACAACAGAAACAGAAAGAGCTTCAGAATCCTTCATCATTGCTAGGTGAAATCTCTTTTGCTTTGCTGCTCCTAAGGTTCAAGTTCACATCACATTAGAACCAAAATGACGTTAGCGAAAGATACAAATTGTAATACAAATCGACTCAAAGAAATGGAGTAATATATTCGGCGCTAGGGCCGCTAAGGGCCATGTTTAGCTAAATATGCGAGGCAGATAAATCTCAACAGAATATACTGATAAGTTTTGAACGAAAAAGGGGAAGGGGCATCGAGATATCTGTAAACAAGCACTTTTTTGTTCAAGGGAAGACGGAAGAATTTTCCTTTTTGGTTTCCAATCTATTTTTCGTAGGTTACTTGTTTTCCTCTTTCCGTAGCTTGTCCAAATTAATCATTTCTCAATTTAGAACTTATTGTTGATACAAACATAGGGTTTTTGCTATCACCATATCACCGAAACTCCAACAAATGCTCATTGTAAAAGTTTCTTTTCCAGTGGCACTTATATAGGAGGCAGGAGGGGGCTTTTGGGCGTTGCCAGCCCTAGCAAGGTTTGGCTGACTTTTTAAGGAATTACGTTGTGAAAGGTATACCCAACGCTTTCTTCATAATATGAATAAAAGCCACATTAATGCATATCAAAGTTCAACCCTTTTGGTGATGCCCTACCCTGTGGAGGGCGGGGCAGCTTCTCGTCTTTATGACAATATCAGAACCAATATACAAGGCACAGCCGGGGGGCACTATGTATCTTTTGGGTACTGGGGACGTACTATCGGAAAGGAGATCGTTTTTCACGATTTTGGTATAAGGAAGGGTATCACATTTCACGATTTTGGTATAAAGAACAGTATCGATTTTCACGATTTTGGTACAAAGAACGGTGTCCACTTTTGCGATTTTGGTATAAAGACCAAATAAATAGGCCATTTTTGGAAAAATTGGTATAAAGTCGGGTAAACAGTTTCGAGGAAAATCGTATAAGGTCGGGTATACATTTTCAAAAAATTAGTATAAGGAAAGGGTCGGGGAAAGGGTATGTTTTTGAAGCTTGATTGGCACTATCTCTAGCCCGCCAGCTCAACTGTTGGCCTCCCACAACCATGAATCCAAAACTATGCATCAGGGCATCTTTTAACATTACAACTAGTGGGCCATTGGCCCAGTAGGCCCTCTTCCTGGCCCAGTAGTAAAGCAAAAATCTTCATTATTGGCCCACTTGTTTGGGCCCCTTTCTTTAATTTTATTAAAGAAATCAGGTAGAGCATTTTTAAAACCAGAGTCAGTAAGCCATTTTATGCATGTATCGCTTAATGGGAAAGGGACTGCATTTTACGACCCAAGACCTGCAGTTTCCGAATTCTGAAAGTGACTGGGAGAGTCGTTCTAAGCCAAAGTAAAGGTTGCCATTTAAAAAAATGTTGCTAGCCAAACTATCACAGAATTGTCAAGGTTTGGTACTAATTGGGGGTAAGCAAAGATAAAGTAAAGGCGCTTGCGCAAAAATTTTCCTGCAGGTGGTGATTCGTAGAAAACTGTTAAAAAACGTCAAATTCCAATTTGGCACTGGTACAGATGTCATAGAGATTGGCGTTCTAACTAAGCCAAAGAAAAATTGTCAAAAATACTATTTTAGCAATAGTGTTCTAAGCCAAAGTAGAGGGCATGTCCTCAAAAATTTTCCTATGGGTTTTGCCCCCAGACCCCCACATTTTAGTAACCCCCCAGTTACCTTGCCTTGGCCACGCTGTGGCTGCCTGTGATTGAACATTGTAGACTTATTAGATGGGACCTTTGTGTTTGAACATTCTAGACTTATTAGATAAACCTTACAGTTACAATTTTTAGCATACAGTTAAGTTTTATATGCTTTATTTGTACTATCTTTTTCGCCATGGGAATTGGGCCCCAGTGGTTAGTTTGGCCCACTTGTCAAATTTACTTAAAAGATGCCTTGCTATGCATCCAAAAGATAAAGAAAAGGAAAACTTTAAAACTTACTTGCTGATCTCGTTCGGTATTCACCAATTTCTCTTTGAACCTGCACATTCTTGCTCTGAGGTTTTGAAGTTGCTTTGGTGTCTTTTGCAGGAGTGCTGCAGCATTTCATACATCCAGATATCCCAGGGCAAGTCAACAGAGAACACTTGAATATAACCTGAGTTTCCTCGTCAAAAAATGCTTTATACCCTGTAACCAAGGTGAGGCAACGAACGGCTGTTGTTGACTCCGTCGTCGTCAGCAATATGTTACGTCGACCCGCCATTGCGGTTGGTTGGCAAATGGCATGCTGCATTGTTGTGATGTAGAGTACGAAAGAAATTCCTCTGCTCCTCGAAAATAAAGGCAACTGGACGATAATTCCAAGTATGAAACCCATTTCTCTCCGCTTTTTCTCAGAGGTTCGTCTAAAGCAGGTAATATGAGATGGAATTGTGAATATTATAGCGGCTAAGCATTTTTTCTGGGATTTCCCTTGTTACATCGAAACATGAAAGGACTTCCAATTGGTTCTTAGAACGGAAAAGAAACAATGGATAAGCCACAACAGTCTGTTTAGCTGTTGGCCTGTTGTGCGTATGCAATCACCTGCATTTCACATGTCAAAACAAATGTATCCAGCAAACCCTAAAGTTACTTCATAGGAAGAAAGCAGTTGGAGAGAAGAGTTCTTTTATTGAGTTTCACCATGGTTTCACAACTGTATGTTTAGAGCGTTTTAGTTAGTCCTTTTCTCATTTCTTGCTTCATAAATTTGGATTCAATCTCTTCAAAATCCCATTAAATATTTGTATGACTTTTGTTATTCAAAGGGACTTCCCAAAAAGTTTCATCATGTGCTGGTAAGGGGAAGTCCACGTGCTTAAACTTTCGTTGTAAACAACTCTTTGTGGCAGTCTGTACTGGTACTTATTTATTGATTTGCGTGTTGCCAAGGGCACGCAAATCTTTAAATTACCCTTGCGAGCAAACTCATACATTAGCGCGGATGGGTGAACATTTATAAACTTAAACAATAGGTACACAATGGTGAATCGCAATTATGCTGGCTTGGCCGCTGGGAGACGTAAAACAGACACAACTGATAAATAGTGCGGTTTTTCATATGTGCGCGCATTCATGTGACGATCTGAGCAAGCATTGCCATTGTTTTTCACNAAAAAACCAAAGATTTGAGCCAGTACTGAAAATTTATTAAAAATATAAGAATTACAATACTTAGAGTTTCTTACGAGATTCCTAAAGGTTTGATAGCAACCTTCATGTTTACTACCTTTGCTCTCGTGAACATTTCAAAACAAGTTTTTGAAGCCTTTTCAATGTTTAGACATTACTCAAGTACCTTTTCAGTAATATGATACAAGAAACAGGTGAAAATAAAGTAAATTATCCTTAGAATTTCCTTAATTACAATGAACCCTTTTGGCGATCTGAGAGTTGAGTTTCTTATATTATAGGAAGTTTCTTATAAAAGAAATACGTGCATGGGCTCAAATCTTCAGATAGCAATATCTCTTGTTATTTATTGCTTTACTAGATACAAGCACGTCTGGACATGGAACTCTCGCAGGTCTTTAAAGAGCAATTAGTAATCAGCAGCCATGGGATGGCTCTGAAGGCTTCAATTTTGTAAGCTTGCTGGGGGGGGGGGGGTAAAGTCTCAAAGTGGGTAAGGGAAAATGGTGAATAAATTTCGTAAAGCTCTTGATTCACAGGAATTCCCCAGCTGCAACTGGATGTTTTTATTATAAGAAACTAAAAATTTGAGCCAGTACTGAAAGTTTCTTAAAATTATCAGATTTTGAATACTCAGAGTTGTTAACAGAAACGACATCAAGTCAACATCAAGAAATCAAGAAAATATCATCAAGAAAACAACAAGAAAACATCAAGTACCTTCCGAGTCTCCGAGTAGGAAACAAGTGAAAATAAAGTAAAATGTGCCAATGATATCTTTTATTACAATAAATTGTTTCTTAAGTTATATTTTCCCAGTACGGGAGTTTCTTAATATTTTGGCGATCTGAGAGCCCCCCGGGTCCCGGGTCTGAGAGTTGGTTTTTCATAATTGGTTTCTTTTTAAGAAAAAATACTTCATTGTAATAACCTTCCTTTTCGTTGCAACTGTTGATTTAAAATTTCATGATCTCCCAATTTCCAGCAAACGTTTCATGTAAAAGTAAAAGATGAATGTCAAAAGATACAACAATGAGATTGAATGCAACCTAAACGACGTTAAAAGTTGCCAAGGGCAATCAACCCATTCCCCCCAGCCAACCCATTTGAGAGGCCCTCCCAGGGGATCAAAGGAATAAGGGACACAAGGGAAAGTTTTGAAAACGATCTGGAAACAAGGGAAGGGAATACAGAAAATAATTTGGGAACGCGGGAAGTTTGATTCCCCCCAGAAGAGGGCCCCATTTGACGTGTGCTAAATGCGGGAACAAGGAGTAAGGGAACAAATAGAAAAATAATCGGAGAACGAGGGAATTTTGACCCCCTTGGTAGCGCTCCATTTGACGTCTGTTAGATATGGGAAAAGGCAACCAATCGAGCACTGTTGATAATTCTGTGCGAAAGGGTACATGTAGCTATGGTTAACGGGAGTTTGAAGTTGGAAGTTTGATGTTTGAAGCGATGTTTAGCCGAACATATTGGTACGAAAAAGGCGAGAAAATATCTGCGCATGCATAATAGTTGTTGTTGTTGAACATTGAAATGTTTGGGAGCATTGCATAGACTAACTACTTCAGTCCCAGTTTCCGCTACGTTTATTGAATTGGATGAGGGCACTACGCTGCAACTGCAGCTGCATTACGTTTATAAAATACCAACCCACTTGACAATGCCTAAAAGCGGTGAGATACTGCAGGATTAAGCGCCCAACTTTTTTATTTTAAGAGTGCGGCGAAGGCTTTATGTCTTGGTCTGAGTGGTCTGGGGATAAACGCTGCACAAGCACAATATGTTTGATTTTGTAGGCTGTGCACATGCAAATAATTTGTTATGAGCTTGAAATGTAGCTTTTGTAAACTATGGTTTTTCTTTATTCTAGACAAGACCATTGACCTAACCTGTTCAAGCCATTTTTTTTGACAAAACGAGAAAATCTCTGTACTGGTCTGAGTCGAAACGTTGAGATTCCATCCTCTCAGTAAAACCTAATTTTTCTGGAGAAAGGAGAAAAAAATCTGGTTTTCTGACGAGCCTCAATTTCATTCAGATTTAGATAAACCTGGTTTTTCTGATATAATCTTCCTCTCTGGAGAAAAACTAGGATTTTCTAATTCTGATGATTTTCGCGTGTCATAGCCAGAGGGTAAACTGCAGTGGACATTTACTTACAAGCAAGGACGGTGTAAAAAAGGCTGGGTATACCTTTCAGAAGTTAGTTCCATACTTGAGGCCACCCCACTTTTTAGGGCTGGCGACGACGCCCCTGACTGGGAGCGGGGGTTGAAGCAGAATTGGGCTTTTCTCCTAACTTTGTCTGTGGGGTTTTCAAGCCTAATTCCAAAGTAGCCATGTCAATCAAACTGATGCTTTCCAGCCTCACTTTGTACTACCAATTGCATTCCATTGCACAAATGATGTCATGCGAATTTTTTGCCACCCAGGACAAGTATTTTTTATAAGAAACTTAGGTCTGGCGTTGGTATCAAGTTTTCATACCACATATTTCTTATAGTCTTTAATTCTCTGAATGTAAATTTGTTTTAATTCTTCCGACGAAAATGCTTTCCATATACCTACTGCCGGATGAATCAGAAAAAAGTTTCGATGTTTGAAAAATCTGCAAAATTTGGATTTATTTTTTGTTTTTGAAGTTTTGATGTTTGATATTTCCAATAAAAATTATTTTTTATTTATTAATTTATTTATGTATCTATTCTAAATACCAAATTATTTAGTGAAGTGATAGCTTGAAAAACCCATACTGTGAGCCATGGACATAGAAGACATCGTAAATCTTGCTGATCAGCGGCTGGTCTGCTTTATTGTAGTTGGTTGTTTATGTTTAGTTGTCAACAATATCTAAAACACTGTACACATATCTAACAGGGAGGAAGCTGCACTTCCTTGTTTACTAAAAAAAAACGAAAATCAACGAAAGTCTGAGACCAGCAGGATAGGAGCATCTAACCTGTTGGTCGGAATGAGATTTCTGCTGGAGGTCGTTTTTGTATTCTTTCTTCTACATTCAAGCAACGGTAAGCGTACAAAAACAATTTATTACGGTGCTTTATACCAATTAGGCCATACTAACACCTTTAGTAAAACAATTGTTGTGTAGTGGGAAGGATTCATTGGATAAGGGAACAGTCATTATTAGTGCCGGGTAAAGGAACTGGAAGATATTTAGAGGGGCCAGTCTTGGAAGGGGGGGGGGGCATAAAAATCAACTGAACGTTTTACTAAAGATATCAATTGACAAGTATGTTATGCAAATCTCCAAAACAAATAGTATCTGGTCTTACCTCCTCAAAGTATTATCAAGAAAGATCACTGCATGAAAAATTAACTTTACATAGAATTCCAGTTCTCTGTAAAGTACATGTAAATATGATCTGTCAACTTTACAATATCTTTACTTATTGTAAAGACGAAAATCATCTTTACAGACTAAGTAAAGATGTGTACAGTTTTTGAAAGATGATCTTTAACATTTACTTTTCAATGTAAAGAGTCAGGAAAGATGATGCGATACTTTACATTATAAATTCAGGTCTTGTAAAGTTACTTAAATTTGTTCTAGCTATTTTTCTAAAGCTTCCTTAGAAATATTGGATTACGCAGATAATTTATTTTGCATATCCAACCATAGGTCAGAACAATCGAAGTGGAATGTCAACTCTTCCCTGCTGCGAGCGTTTAAAAGCAAAAATATGCACTTTCTGGATTGAAATCATGAAATTAGACTATTCTTAGTTCATTTTATGGAAGGACAGCGTGAAATAAAGGATTATCTCTCCGTAGGGAATTTTTGTACTTCCATAGGTAACTAAGAATCAACCATAGGTAAAAACCATAGGAGTGGTGTTTGAACTCTTCTCTGCGAACATTATAAACCAAAAATATGGCTGTTTTGGATCAAAATCATGAAATTAGACTATTCTTAGTTCATTTTATGCAAAGACAGCGTGAAATAAAGGATTCTCTTTCCGTAGGGAATTTTTGAATATCCATAGGTAACTAAGAAACAACCATAGGTAAGAACCATAGGAGTGGTATTTGAAATCTTCTCTGCGAACATTATAAACCAAAAATATGGCTGTTTTGGATCAAAATCGTGAAATTAGACTATTCTTAGTTCATTTTATGCAAGGACAGCGTGAAATAAAGGATTCTCTTTTCGTAGGGAATTTTTCTATATCCATAGGTAACTAAGAAACAACCATAGGTAAGAACCATAGGAGTCGTATTTGAACTCTTTTTTTGCAAGCGTTTTAAAGCAAAAATATGGCAGTTTTTGATCGAAATCATGAAATTAGACTATTCTTAGTTCATTTTATGCAAGGACAGCTTGAAATAAAGGATTCTCTTTCCTTAGGGAATTTTTGTATATCCATAGGTAACTAAGAAACAACCATAGGTAAGAACCATAGGAGTGGTGTTTGAACTCTTTTTTGCAAGCTTTTAAAGCAAAAATATGGCTGTTTTTGATCGAAATCATGAAATTAGACTATTCTTAGTTCATTTTATGCAAGGACAGCGTGAAACAAAGGATTCTCTTTTCGTAGGGAATTTTTGTATATCCATAGGTAACTAAGAAACAACCATAGGTAAGAACCATAG
>REGM01000050.1:76106-134744 GCA_004194415.1 Aurelia aurita
GATCAAACCGGGATCAACTCGTAAAGAATATCCTCACAAATACACTATGCAAGGTTATATACCTCAAGAGTTATATAAATGAATTTTTAAACCATTACTAAAGTTTACAATCCTATGGAAATGGATTGTTGTCATAAGGGATATAAAATGCATAGTTCTGGGTGAGGTGATTCTTTGTGATTTCATCGACGGCTTTAGGCCAAACGCGGAACTCGCGGAAACCGCAACACTGAAAATAGTTTCTCTTCTTTTTGAAGTCGTTCTTCGATCTTCAAAAAATCTTAAACACTGTATCTGCGTGGTTTTCGGGTGGAGCTATCATTATATGGCTAGGTCATTATTCATCTGGCTAGGCCCATGGCCTAAATTTCACGAAGTTGACCTTGTGTCGGCAAAGCAAGACTGTCGGCAAAGCAAGGCTGTCTGTTCAAGCGCAAGTTAGAAATTCGTTTACGACAATGTTTAAGATTGTTTTGAAGATCGAAGAATGACTTGCACAAAATTCCCATTCCCAGAGTGTCATTTTAGGAAAATCTCAGATACCATTTTACCCCGTCAGGCAAGGGCGTCGCCACGGGGTGGACTGAGGGTAGTATTTATTCATGACAAAAAACCATGCAAAAAGGCTGGGTATACCTTTCAGGACAAAATTACTTGCTAAGTCTACCCGACTTTTTTAATGCTGGCGACGCCCCTTCCTTCAGGACCCTCTAAACAAATTTTGGACGAAAAATCAAGTATTTCAAAATTATATTCAGTCATGTGGAACTATCCGCATTAACAAATCTGACTGGTTTTTACCTTATTCTAAACTGCTCACGACCATCCTAGCTGTTACCTCTCGTGTACTTGCCCTGAGGTGCTCTCCTTTAGCTCTGATTTGACGGGAACTCTTAGCCCCAATATTGAAGCCAAGACGGGACAATTGGCGTGGCATTAAAGAAAAGTTATCTTCCTGCTTGATGTTGTCTTCGGTGCTATTTCCATGCAATACCTCAAAAGAAAACTTTCATCTATAGACCACGTGGTAGCACTAAGTGTCCACACCTTTTTCCAAAAGAAACTCTTTACTTTTTTTGAAATTTGGTTGCAGCTGCGATGGTGCTCGCTTCCTTGGACTGCCAGCTTTGTACAACTTTCGTGGCATCGGCTAACCCATAGGATTTTCACATCCTTTACATTCGCATGCCTCGCATGATCTTTTTTCCTTTAGACAAGGAAACTTACTGGTGTACTTCATTCCATCAATCTTAGTACACTTTTTGCCAGGATTTTTATCCTTGAGGCCACAACAGCATGTCATTCGTTTTTTCTTGGCTGTTTTCTTGTTCTTGCATTCTGGAGTTGTAAAGGACAAAGCTTTTTCTACCCTTCTCCAATGTCCTTGAAGAAATGCCAAATAGAGTGGGGAGCTGTTTTCAAGATTTGTTACCGGGTAAAATGGCACAAAGGGTAATGCTTCACAGGGCAAAAGGCACACGGTCGGTACCTTCATGATGTTTGTAATGGCTTGAATCACCTTAGCAGCGTCTGCGCAGTATGTATCGATTTTGAGCCCATCCATTTGATCTTGGAGCCATTTTGCATTCGATGAAATATTTTCTGAAATTCCGACCTCCTCTAGGTTTTTCTTCAAATGACCTAAGCTCTCGTTGTCAGCGAAGATGTTTGCGATCGAAACTGCTAATACTGAGAATAAATGGTCTTTTCTATCCCTAGGAAATGGAACAGTTGCTACACATTGAAGTCCAAAATTGCTCGATCTCTTCTCCAACACAGATGGAGCGTCAGCATTGCCAGATGTTCTCGACAGAAGGCCATAAAAGCGAGACGTATCGAAGAACATTTCAAATGGAATGCTCTCAATCCGACATCGAGCCTTTAGACGTTTGCACAAGTGATACCTTGTCAGAAAAGAGCTTACGTGCTGACTTTGAAAATCCAGCTTGGGAAGTGTTGTGAAAAGCTGCAACTGAGCTTCATTCGCTGTTGTTTCGCCGCTACAGTCTTTGTTCGACTTTGATGATGCTCTCTTCTCAGGGCGAATTGGCTGGAAAATACTTGAATATACTTTTTTTCCACATTTACTCATTGCTGTTTTACTGTTCCACACAAAGAAGAAGATCATCAGGAGATTTGCAGCAAGTTCAGGCCCCATTTTCAATCCTTTTAGGATACGATTTAATTGCTTGTGTAGATTTTCATTCATACTTGTTGAATATCTAGGTGGTATGTCTCATAAACAACCTTTATTTACATGTTTCAATAGGTTAGTCACTGCCTTTCTGGTTTCTTGATTGATGAGTGGGGTGCCCATGAGAAGTGACTCAACTGATTTCCACTTTTCCATCAATTTTTTTAAATTTTCGGCAATTTCCTCTGAAATAGGGGTATTTAATGTCCGCTGTAAGCCAGAATCTCCTTTGCTTCTGAAAATACCTCGCAGGTCTTCAGAAAAACTTTTAAAATGTGGATTCCGCTTGTTCATTGTGCTTGTGATTCTCTGAATTGCGTGAAACAGATCAAGCTTTATTTCTATTTCTGGTCCAAACAATGAACGCACATGACGTTCCCACTTGCAACAGGTATCCGAAACAAAGAAGTGCAGTCCTTGATCATTGGTGAACCTAAAAGAGATACGAGAATTACTAGAAAAATGGTACTAGAAAAATGGTACTATAAAATTTCATTTTACCGTTTAAAATACAGTCGGTCCCCGCATATAAGAAATGGACACATAAGAAACTGCAACCTGTTCAACATAGGTGTCTACATATAATATTTTTTTATAGAGGTGCCCAGCTATGGAATAGCTTCTTAGCTGAGACCAAGTAGGCATCCTCCATAAATATTTTTAAACTATGTATTTGGGTCACATTTAGTTAAGTTTTTTTAAATTGTTGATTTTCATTATTTAGTTTTTATATTGTAATTTACTTTTGTCACGGTAACAATTTAGTTTCCATTGTGTAGCTTTTAATTAATTGTATGCCCGGCGCCCCAAAAATTGTCTCAATTTGATTGATTCTGGTGACGTACTAGATAGGGATGTGAATTTGAACTATTTGTTTTCACAATTTAAGCATCTTGACTTTGATAGTGACGCCTTGATATGTACATTCGCATGCATATTTCCTGAGTCATGAATTCCGAAAATAAGTTTGTAAAATCGTTAAAAGATTTCCAGAAACCAACTGATTTTTTTATGAGCATGCGAGCAAATTTTAGCAAGGAATCGTCTGAAAATCGTCTTTTTAAGTCATGATTTTTCTTAATTTACTGCTCCGAGACTCCTTGACCAAAAGCAAAAAAGTGTAAAGATCTATAGCTAGACTTGAGAAATGGAACTTTAGAATTGCCACAGTTCCTCCCTTGTTTGATTATTCCACAAGACTATATCAAACAGAGGATCATTTTCTTGGGACACCCGGTGTATATTGTACGTTTTTACACTAAGACAAGTTGTGAAAACACAAATAAATTAAGCAAAGCGAGACGATGGTTCTCAGGGATACAAGGAGATAGGGTTTCTCTAGCAGAACATTTTTACTGTTAACATTAGCCCCGGTCTCCCTTACTGAAGTTTCTTAAGTTTTTAGGGATTTGCAGTAAACTTTGGTCAATTCAACTTTTACCGCGCGCGCATCAAGTGTGAATTCAGCTTTCTAAAAAGTTTCTTGAAAAGAAATATGTGTAAGATAGAAAAATCACAATCCGACAAAATACAGCTGCATTAGGAGGACATGAAGATAATTGAATTGTACGCGATAAAGTCCTTGCGGTTTAATGACTTTATTTCTAATATCAGCTGGTGCGAGAAGACACAGCTATAACGTTTACGAATCGTTTTACTTTGGTTCTTCAATTCTTATTTCATACTTGGAAGACGTCTTAATGAAAATTTACGTTTCATGGCAGTGAGTAGAATATCTTATCTAATTGAGAACAAAGATACAAGCCAAACAGTTTCCAAATTGCGTATTTTTTAATCTTTACATACTGCTAAAAGACATTCACATTTCGACAGCTAATCGCGCCTAAACTGTCGTAGAGCAAAGCTCGAAATTAGGTAGGCATTTTGACAAAGCTGATAATGCAAAATGCAAATTAAAACTTTAAATTTGAATTTTGCTTCATCAATTTTGTCATGACACTTCTTTAAGTCGGTTGCGACCTTGAAGAACAGGTAAAGTCTGTTTCAAATTTTTTATCTGGCCCTGGAAGGATTCAAGGGCGGGCATGTCTCACTGGGGAAAATGTCCTACCTCAGTCCGAAAACGGTAGTTTGCTAAAAAAATGTGCATCACCTTTGTCCCAAAAACCGGTCTTTTTTATGATAAATTTCCTTCATAATTGTCTTCATTTTGGCAGAAAAGTTTGAATTAAGTAATCAGTGACGATGTTTGTCCCAAAAACCGGTAATTTTCGTCAACAAGCCTAACCAGACATCCGAAAGCAGGTTGTCGTTATATCTGTTAAAGCAGAAGTGTCCCAAAACTGGTAGTCTTAGTTGAAAAGCTGGTCCTTTTGGCCTAAAATTGCCGGACAAAGGTAGAACCGCCTTGCATAAATTTGATTTTGTGGTCTTTTTTGCGTTACTTTGCTCATTGCTGGACAAAGGTAGAACCAGTGAAGGCTAAACTTTCGAATTTTGGTCAGGTACGACAGCAGTAGAACGCATTTTGCTGGAACAGAAGATCAGATTTATCAAATTTCACCTTTGTCCCAAAACTGGTCGTTTTGGGCAGCAACATCGTACTCTGTGATAAAACAAACCGGCCTTTTTTTTAAAATGCCTTTGGACAAACATAGGGTCAAAACTTTTACAGTACTTGCCCGCCCTGAAGGATTGCAGTGCAGTGGTTGACAAAATGTGTTGGTATCGCCAAACAATAATGTGTGTATCAAATGTCTCAGTTTACCTTGGCAGCCTGTCTCTTAACAGTTTCAGTATCTCTTCGATGTCACCGAACTTTTCTGCTTTAGTGAGTTTCCACGTCACGACTTCTTTCTCTTCGTTCATGGCAATGAAAAGGGAATTAAACATCTTTGACCACTTTCCATCTGTTTCTCTGTGCATGCCAATGTTGAAAGTGACCTATAAACAATTGATTTCTTTTTCAGTCGATTAACGACATACACGTATTTTTTTATAAGAAACTGATGTTTTCTTTATTCTCACTGGCTTCCTGTATCATATTACCTCGGAAAGTACTTGAGTAATGTATAAACATTGAAAAGGCTTCAAAACACCTTGTTTTGAAATGTTCTGGAGGTCACAGATCTGATAATTTCAAGAAACTTTCAGTACTGGCCCAAATTCTTAGTTTCTTATAAAAAAATACGTGTAGTGACCAAAAGTGGCGGATGTGAATAATCTTTGGCAAAAATTATAGTAATTTATGTCATTGTGGTCAAAATCAGCTAGGACCCTGTTTACAACGATGAACGATGAAAGCAAAGCAAAAAAGATAATTGAATTTTCAAAAATTGCGATGGAAATGAGGCAGAGGCGAAATGTTGACTTTGAAGTTTAAAAAACAAAAAAAACAAAACAAAAAATCAAAAACAACAACAACAAACAAACAAAACAACAAGAAGAAATAAGAAAAAGAAGAACAAGAGAAGGAAGAAACAAAAGAAGGAAGAAAAGCAAAATAAGGAAGAAAAACAGTCCCGAAACAGTGTGTTTGTGCCTCGCAATCGTAATGGTTGCCTATCGATTGTAATCGATAGAGAGGGCACTGTGGAATCACAAAAGAATCACAAAAGTTGCGAGTTGCGAGTTACACTTATTTTGCGAGTTGCACTTTATTTACGAAAGTTGAGAGTTAAACACTCAAAAGTGCCAGTTGAAACCAAGATAACAAGTTGCCTTTTTTCTTTTGAAATATTGCCTTTGTTGTCAAATAAAAATGTCAACTGTTGTCAAATTAAGCATCTTTAATAAAAGCACCTTTAACGACATGTTTAATATATTTGAGATACATCACACTCCTGTAAAGTCTTGTACTTTTTGGCAAAATTGTTCTTTGCTTTTCGAGAAATTGGAAATAATTCTATATTCACCATTTGCTTTCCAAATCTTGTTAAGTCTTTTCGAAAGAGTGATACACCACTCGTAGCTTCAGTGTGATTTGTTGGACGTATTTCAATCAGGCCTGGCCTCATGTACACTGATATACACTCATTTTTATATAAGAAACCGCTCATAAGAAACTGGAGTAGCCTTTTCCAGAAAATTAAGAAACTATAAAAGCGATCAGAGGTCAATTCGCAGTTCAGTGACGTTTCAGTGTAGCTAGCATTTTCAAATTCGTGTTGTCAATTCATAGATTTGATTTAATCCTTTGATTTTATAAGGGCTTGTCTGAAAAATCACGGTGTTTCAGCTGCGAAAGATGGACATTTGAAGGTTTTTTTTGCCGAACTCGCAATTCGCATTTTAAATGTAGCAACTCGCACTTTTCACTTGCAACTCGCTGAAAACACTAACTGGCAACTCCTAACTCTCAACACAATAGCAACTCGCAACTCGCACTTTATCAATCTACCAAGATATTTAGCACACTGCAGTTTGCGTTTTTGCGTCCGAATTTCTTTCTTCTTCTATAGTTTTACTCGTTTTACTGTCTACCATTATTACCGGCTAAGAAGAAAAGGTTTCTCCAAAGGAGCATGCAGTCGAAAGCTTTGAGTTAAGATATGTCGCAAAAAATCTGCAGTAGATAACTTTGTATGCATACATTGAAAATCCACTCTGGTCTAAGTTTGGATTGGTCTTTTGGGGAAATGGTCATCCTAGAGACATTGGACAAGAAAGTCCGTTTACATGCATTGTACGTTATTTATATAAAATGCCAATAATTTATTGGTCAACTGTTGACGGCACCTCTTGCAACGTTCCAAAAGCTGATCTGTTCGCTATTAATGAGGACATCAAGACAAGGCAGTAGGAAGCGAGGGGAGGCAGGGGGCTCGTGACCCCGGAGGGGCCACTTGGTACCTGATGTGTTATCATGCTCGTACAAAAAAACGCGGGAAAGGGTACCTTTTTCCAACGTAGGCACGGGCCCGCGCGGGCCCTCGTTTAGGGGTGCCAATTCGACCATAATTTCAAAAAAGGATGTACTTTTTTGCATTTGATAAATAAAAACGCTTCTGTGATGATATTTTTAATCAAGCATTTTAAAATAGAATTTGATTTGGGAAAATGTGTTAGGAAAATTCAACTACTGTAGGTTTAATTCTTCGTCCCTGATTCATCACACAAAATAACACTGGCCATATCAACAATTTTGATAAGTGACTTGTCTGCGATTAGGGTACCTAAACTTGACAAATTCAATGTGACACGGGAAAGGGTATGTTCTCAAGAAAATTTTCCGCGATTAGGGTATGTATTTTGCTAAAAAAGGTCAGCGTTTAGGGTGCATATGTTGTACCTTTGTACGAGCATGATACTATAGAAAAGTATAGGAGTGGCCCCCCCGGGCTCGTGACCCCCAATAATTTTTAAAACAATGGTGCCACGTCACAAGTATTAATTATATGTATTTTTCTTCATTGTTTTGAGAACAAACCCCCCCCCCCCCATCTGCAGCTGCTTCCTTCGGCCCTGGAGGAGATAGAAATGATTTTTACCTATAGAAATGAAGTATTTAACTAATTCTACGAACCTTGAACGTGTGATCTACCATCAAAGCTGTTGCGTCTTTAGTGAACACTGATGCCTCCAGTTGATGTCTATTTAGTTCACACCACTCATTGAATATCCTCTTTAAAGTCTCATCATTAGGAACCATGCTGAACAGCAGAGCCTCTAAACTTGGTATTGTCGTCTGTAACTTGCTTTCGTTGACAAGTCTTTCCCGTTTCTTCAGAAAAATCTCCAGTTTATGTATTGATTCTTGAATGAAGTCTTGCATTCTTTGCATCATATTCAAATGGAGGTTTCCAAATGAGACTCCCGAAAGTAAACTATCTATCATCATCGAAAGGAATGTTCTTCTCATGCAAAATTTCCGAGAAAATAACACCTCCTCAAATTCATCTGCAACTCGTTGCAAGAGTCGAGCATCAGTTGTTCTGACTCGATGTGCTTTATCGCATATACTACCAGGGCATTCATATTCACGTGCCACAAGAATCATAACGCAGGAGGTATCAAGCAATAAACGTGGATTTCTTGAAGTTGATGAACCATCCATCCATTGGTTCGTTGGCGTAAGTTGTTCGTAATGCTCCGGACACAGTAGAGGCAACTCTTTATCAACAAATATGCTCAAAATGGGATCCCATAACATTATTTTTGGACAAAAATACAATTCAATGCCCTCTTCAGTGCCGAATCGCTTTATCTGCCTCGCCTCAACGACACAAGGAGCAAGACCAGGGGAGAAATACTCAAATTTCTCACATGCCTCCGCAATGAGTTTCTTCCAAGCAAGAGGAATTTCTATTCCGTCTGACAATAGAATTGAAAACGCAAGGTTTACAACTAACATTAGAAGCATCTTGACAAAAATGCAATCAAATCTCAGCTTTTCAGATCTTTTCAACTTCCTCCAGGCTAACAGCGGCTTAACTAAATGAAATGATTGAGAGGCTAAAAATATTGGCTTACTATAACTTCCCAAATCTAGGGGGTAAATGCATAGTCTCGTAGCTTTGTTAGATTTATCACAAAAAAATGTTATCCCCCCCCCCCCCAGTTCTGAATGCGAAAAGTAATGTTGTCAACCACCTTGTGGCACTTTGGTGGCAACAAGAACAGTTCAGCTGCGGATATGAAAGACGATTCTTTTTCTACAAATGATACGCTGTAAATAATCGCTAATCTAGTCTAATCAAATAATCTCCTATGACTGGGAATGGGATTTGATCACGCAAAGATCCTCGTGTCAACGAATGACGTTCGTGAATAGTGTCGTTCTTTTTGGCACTACGTGCATCATTTCGATCATAGGATCTTTTTGCAGAGTCTTTCATTAAAGACAAATGACGGATATATAGCGCCTAATTTAAAAATAGGACAGAAGATGTCTGAGTGGCTTCATTGTCCAGTACATTTGATAATCTCTCGAGGTCATCAAATACAATGGAATACAATAGGCTATATTTGGATTGCCCAAGCCCCTGATTTAAGTCGCCTTATATCTCCGTCATTTGTCTTTAAGAACAGACTTTGTCAAAAGACCGAAGCAAGGTTATGAGCCGGCCCCCAGGGGCACTTCCATTAATTCCTGACAGGTGGTCTAGCTAGGGTATCAAAAGACAGGTACCACGCAGCCATTGGGCTAGCAGGGGCTAAAGCCCCCCACCACTTTCATCAAAGGTTTTCGTCTAACTGCAACAACAAACTTCAAGTTTTCAAATGCAATCTATTTGAATGAGAATCGACTTCTTCTCAAAAGCAAATTGTGAATAAAGAAGCGTTCTTTTCGCCCCACGTCAGTAAAAATATCATGTTGTTGTTGTTACTGGCAGACGGAGAAGGGATCTCAAATCGCAAGATTTTTCAAACAGGTTCAAAACCTGTTTGACAAGCCTGTTGATTTGTTTCCTTGCTTATTCATTGGAAAAACAACCTTTGAAAACAAATTCAATAGGGACGTCATAAAGATTATTTACGTCCATCATGGACTTTATTGAGGAAACTGCAAATTTCTTCCAACAAAATTCATCTTCGGGGATTTTTGTTTAAGATGTGCAGGCTAAGGCCTGACAAAGTAGTCAGGCCTTAGATTTAATTTGGGAAAATAAAATCTTGCCTAAATTCGGCATAAGATTTTGAAAGATTTGCAAAGAGACTTAGCTGTTACTTATGGTATAAAATAGTGGGGCGCCCCTAGTGTTAACTGTTGGCTAGTCATAAAATGGGGTTTTCTGACGTTCTAAAGGGCGTGATTTCAAAGGGTTTTCCGGGGGCAGCCCCCAGACCCCTATTTTTGCTCGCTTCGCTCGCAACTTAGCCCACCCCCCACCACTTTAAAACCCCTCCTCGGTCCCTGGCCAAAGAGAAGATTTAGAAAATCATCCTGAAGTTGTCGTATATTTTTACAGAAACCCCCAATTCTAATTCATTACCTAAGATCAGGTTGTTTGGTAGCATCTACCTAGTAATGAACATTCTCTGCAGTATTTCAAAATGTTCAACTTTATAAAGTTACGAAGCAAAGCGTGAGAACTTCATATTTCATTGATTAGGATTGCTGCTGCTATCAGCCTCGGGCCATAGTATTCTCGGGCAAACGGCAAGCAAGAAAGAACGGCGAATTGTGAGCGATTTGAAATATTTGAAATAAACGGTCTCTAACCTAATTACAAACAAAGCTATAAGATTTAATCATCCATTTATTTTAGAAAAATTAAGTCAATTCTATTAGACAGAAGAACAACTCATGGACTTGTGCCATATCTTTGTGTTGTCGGCCATTACCACTCTTGGCTCTCGAACGAATAGCATAAAATTCCTGTTGCCTTGGCACAGACAGCACAATTCATGTTCTGCACATTTATACTCTAAAACCGGCGCCTTGACATAAGACTAGAATTGGCAAGGGCACTGAAAAACATTTACATTCTTTGCCTATTCAATACTACACAGATGTTGCTGGCACACAAACTTGCACCGAAGGAAAATACCGCTCTTTGCTCTCGACTGAATTGCATAAATTCATGTTGCCTTTCTTGGCAATTATTACGAATTTGAAATATGATGAACCTTAGTCATGGATGAACTGATCAAATCGACAGTCTTGAAACTGCTTAGCTGTCAATCAAAACACCTCTGGCTTTATAAGATAGATTAGTGTAAGGTAAGCCACCCTTAAGGTAAGGTAAGCCCGGCAAAAATTCATTGACAAAAGTTTGACCTCCAGAATCGCGTACCACCAAGAGCTACTGTAGCTTTTTTCTTTCTAGATAATAGGATGTAGGAGAGTGAGCATTGTCTTCCAACTTGTAACTGAACCCAGAAGACATGACATGCCTGCGAAAGTAGGGTCGTTTGATTAGTATTGACAGTCAAGATTATCTGCCTAGGAACATTATTTTGTCAATATTATTGCGTTTTATTCGTAGAAATTGTAACAAGTAATGAAGTGCTCTGTGTAGTGGGCCCTTCAATTTATGGGCCCTCTTGCAAAAACTTCTAAAACCTATTAAACACGATTCCTATTCAAAACGTTGTGCTTTTTAGATTAAAACTTGGGTAGTTTTGGAACTAAAGAGGCAGAAAGAGACAGGCGCATGTAGAGAGCACTGCATGCTTAGAAAATCATTTATCTCTAACAGACATGTTGCTCCATGTCTGCGCAAAAGTTCTTTCTGCATATCTCTAAATTTTATGTTATGTCATACATTTCTACGGCGTCCTACCACACGTTTGCATTTCCTTACCCAACCCATTACATACAATTGTAGTTTCGTAAAAGTATTGCAAAATTTGTTGCTTCTGTAGCCGATAGGGCGGCTCACCACCGCATGTTATTTAGGACGTGCATTGCAAAATCAACTTCTATTTATTGAGAAGGCTTGATGACCTAGTGAGGATGCATGATGCATGCTGCCATATGTATTATGAGGTGCTCTTGTCTTTGGGCTTTCCAGGCCTGCCATAACTTCCTAAGTTTTTATGTACATTTTGCTGTTGTCCCAAAATTGCTTTTAAATAGACCAAAAGGGCAGAAATCAAAATATTCGTTTTGTTTGAAAAATTCTTCCCAACTAAAATGCACTGATTTTATGAAAACTAGCTTTGCAGTCAAATGGCTCTTCCCCATAAGCGTACGAGCCGGGGGGGCTGGGGGCGGTAGCCCCCCCCAACATTAAAAAGATTTAGAAAAATCTGCTTATTTCGGGAAATAATCCGCCGTAAGTCGGGCAAAAGATTTCGTAAACAATAAACTCTTCATCAGGCAGCCCCCCTAGATTTTTCTTCCTGTGCGCTTATGCTCTTCCCGATCTAAATCGTTTTTTGGAGCCAGTCGTTACCATAAGAAAGACATTGAATAAATAGGGCCTAACCTCCCATCGTCCAGAATTTTATAAGAATCTCCACTAGTGAGAATAAATTGCATTCAAATGACCTAATTCTGCTGTTTTTGTGAGTGGTTTAAGGAAATTTTAATTTGTAAACATGATCTAGGCCTGTGACTTTGGGCCTATCACTCTCCGCGTTTTCTTTTCCGTGCTTTCAAATATGGACAAATGAGGGGTTCGAAGGTCTAGTAGTAAGAAACCCCATGAGCGTAGAGGATGTCCAACGTTTAGGGTGCTCGTATTGCGAGCCCCTCTGCCTCCTACGCCTATGAGAAACACTACTGGAAGCGATCAGAGGTCAATTCGAGGTTAAGATATAAGAAACTTATTCAACTTTTGATTGGGAGTTGCCAATTGTTTTAAACAAAAGCGTATTACTAACCCTAAAATGCTAAAAAGTCCCTAAAAAGTATAATTGTTCTTTATGATTTGGTTCTTTCTTGAAATTCTATTGGCTCAAAAAGCTTTACTTGTGGTCTCCAATGAATTGTGATAAATCATAAAATTCAATTTTAGGAAAATTAAGAAACTCTGCAATAAATGTTTACTGCAGTCAATGATTGTGGCACTCTGTCAATAGACAATAACGCTGAAGGGTGGCTCCAAAGACTCTGTTGTGTTTTGCTGCAAAGCATGCTGGTAGAAAGCTCCCTGACGACCACCTAACGACGTAAACATTTTGTTCTGCCGTTTCGACTAGCTAGCTTGAATTCGAATCAACCTTTAATTCGAATGCAACAAGGTTCGAGAGGAAACCTTTCCAAAGCAGAAAAAAGTAAAGTGTTGATTCGAATTGAAGATTCGCGTTCGATTTATAAAATGTTCGTATTTGTTAATATTGATTCCTTGGTCTAAACTTTACCAAAGATGCTAGTAGAAACGGCAGACTAAAATTATTATGTCGTTAGGTAGTCGTCAGGGAGCTTTTTACCGACATGCTTTGCGCGGCCGTCATCTTTGGCGCTATTGTCTATTAAGAGTACCTTTTCTCGAAGAAGAAGGCTGTTGCACGTTTTTACCTCATAAATGAATAAATGTCCCCGGCTTGAAGACCCCTCATCTTCATTGCATGGTGACTATGCAACTCGGTGGGGCTTGCACTGCCACATCCTGAACCGGTAATTTAGACTTGCTGGCCACCCTGCAGTTTTGGTGTCAGACCGACTCTGACTGAGACTCCAGTCGACTGGTCTAATCATCGATTGGTCTAATCATCGACTGGTCTAATCATACCAAGTAATGTGAGCTGACACAAGCATCAGAAATGCAATGGCCAAACATTTAACGCTTGTTGGCTAAGTCTGACAGCAAGCAGTATATCGTAATAATATCTTGTATAAGTCACGGGGGGGTTCTTGGCCAAATTTCGGATAGGGGTGTGCCGCCAGCATCTTCAAAATGGTACCGTTGGCTAGACCAATTTTTGTGAAAATGGAGATGGAGAATTAAGGTATCATTTGTCCTTGGTCATTAATTGAAGATATCCGTACTGTCACAAAGAAGAAACCAGATAAAAAGGTTTCAATCCTTTCAAAATTTTTGTGTCCCTTCAGGTACCACATAAGCGTACGNTGGCTAGACCAATTTTTGTGAAAATGGAGATGGAGAATTAAGGTATCATTTGTCCTTGGTCATTAATTGAAGATATCCGTACTGTCACAAAGAAGAAACCAGATAAAAAGGTTTCAATCCTTTCAAAATTTTTGTGTCCCTTCAGGTACCACATAAGCGTACGGGAAGATAAAATCTAGGAGGGATTTCCCGATAAAAAGGCCACTGTTGCAAAAATTTTGCCCGACTTAAGGTGGATTTTTTCCCAAATATGGCCAATTTTTGTAACTTTTTCCAATGTTGGGGGGGTGTCGCCCCCAGCTCTCTACCCACTACGACTATTCCAGATCATCAAGAATGGAGGACAGCAAATCTTTGCCTGTGCATTGTTTGATGGTTCAAGTGATAAGTATTTCAAGGGTGGGCACGTGCTGTTTCTATATGGTCCAACGTATGCCCATTATAAAAGATAAACCCATCCAGTTTCCAGAAAATCATTGCAATCTACTGTCAAAATATGACTGATTTTCTTTGACAGTCACTAGCAAAGAGAAACGATTGATTCAGAACATATTTATATCAAACATCTAACTGTTATTGAACCGGTTCTATTTTGTCTCAATAGACACCTATGATCCAACCAATTTCTACGGTTACCCCTACATCGTTTTTACATATATCCAAACTATTCCACATACCATATTCCGAATCTGCATACATATCAATCCTATGATTGCACAGTCCAGCAAAACTGGTCTTCAACATTTGGCATAACATAAAGCCCCCCCCCCCCTTCATAGGGGTTGTGATTCACGCATTCACGCATCATATTTTAGTTTTTCACGCATTCACGCACAGGAAAATTGGCTTTTCATAGCCTATGCACGCGAGCAATACATCCAATATCTGTGTCAGCTGATGCTCGCCCGGCCTGATGAAGGACCATTACATAATTTTCAGACTTTTAAATGCA
Source organism: Aurelia aurita (assembly GCA_004194415.1). Classification (NCBI taxonomy): domain Eukaryota; kingdom Metazoa; phylum Cnidaria; class Scyphozoa; order Semaeostomeae; family Ulmaridae; genus Aurelia; species Aurelia aurita. Next base: position 90,676 of record REGM01000050.1, read on the forward strand.
TACGGATTGTTAGTATGACTGTAAGCTCTGTGAATCAACAGAAACGACAGAAAAGAGCAAACTAACAGAAGTAGCACTTAAGATGTCGAAATGCAGGGGTATGGGGGAGTAGCGCCAGGAAATTTTTCGATGGTACACGTACCCTACTGTGACTTAAAAGCAGGGCCGAAGCCAGTGGGGGGGCCGGGGCGGAGCGCCCTCCAGCAGGCCGTTTGTCGGAAATTTCACTCTACCTGTCGGATTTTTTTGCGATTTACAGGTCCACCTTTAAAGGATTTTGTCGGAGAAATGATGCATTGAACACGAATTTATTAATGTTCAAGGATAAAGGACGACATGAATTTTGAATCTGCAGAATGTTTTTGCTTCATATTCACTACATTTCAAGGTTGGATTGTAACATAATTCCATATTTTGGTTATTGAAGGAGTACATCAGTCATTTCACGCATGATTGTAACATATATTCCTACAACTGGCGTTGTTGCTGTTGTTTTTGTTGCTTTTGTCGTCGGAAAATTTTGGTTCTTTGCCCCCCTATGAATTCATGGCTGGCAGCGGCCCTGCTTAGAAGCTCTCGATCTGTTTGCTGGTGTTAAAGTAGAACTGTTGAGAATTTTGTAGCAGAGTTTTCATAACTTAGCATCCCCAGAAAATTTGTTTGTGTAAAAATTATCTAGTTTGGCTTAGAATGCCTATCTCGATCCCATGCCTGCCAGTGCCAAATTGGAAACTTTGACAATTTTCTAACAGTTTCCTATTAATCACAACCGTCAGGAAAATTTTTGCCAAAATAGTCTTTACTTTGCCATAGAAATCTTCTCGCAATCCGATGTTTGCCTAACACCAAAAACAGAGCCTTTCACAATTCTGTGATAGTTTGTCTAGGAATTTTTTTAATTACACCAACCTTTACTTTGGCTTAGAACGACTCTCCCAATCACGTTCCAGCATTTCTCGGAACATTTTTACCTCATCGTACCTATACCCAACGACGCTCACCTTGTTCTTGAAAGAATCTCAAGACCATCTTTCCATCCCCCTCCCCGTGGTCATGCAACTGGTTGTCCACTCCGCGGAAAGTAAATGACTTTTGACTATATAAGCATTTCTCATTCGAGCAGAGACGCAGGAACCGGCAAGGGGGGCACTGGGGCACGTGTCCCACCCAAGATTTTGCAATAAACGAGAAATTGACCTTTTTCTTTGAGGAAATGCCCTTCAAGCCTTCAAGCTTAATGAAAAAAGTGCCCTTGACGTGTCGTGCCCCTCCAAAGCTTAAGATGCCTCCTACGGCCCTGCATTCGAGGTATTGCTAGATCACACTTAGCATTTCGTAAAACCCGATTATGAACATCAGATAATCGAGAGAAAATCTGATTAAGGTTGTCGGTTGCAAGTCCATTAAGGGATTTATATACTGTAGTAGATTTTTCTGTGGACTAGCCTATTAACTGAAAGCCAGCCTAGTCTTTGCAACAGAGGAGCAGCCGATAAATAAACAAAGCTGCTTGTAACAATTTTTGCAGCTTTATTCTGCAATATTCTGCATCATGAAAGATACATTCATAAAAGCTAGAAAATCAGTGCTCTGTACCCAGACAGAAAGAATTCGTTTCCTCACTGGGACTCTTCAATTTGTTCTCATTGGGCCACACCTGTTTTATGCGGCTCTGGTTTCTAGCCTCAGATGTTTCTGTTTGGTTTATTTCAAAATATAGCTAACTGGGTTTAAAATTCATCTGGTTATCAAGTCAAGAGGACGAGGACTGTCTCAATTTGGTAGCAACTTTCTTTTTCAAATGCTTCAAATTGAAATCTGAGTCTAGCTTGCCATCATAAATTGACTTGACTTGACCAAAAATTAGAAGAAATCGCATTGTATAGCAAAGTTCAATCATCTTTCCTTGAGCTGGACAAGCAAAGATGTAACAATTTTAGCAAAGCTTATCCATATAATCAGGGCCGATACCAGCCATGAATTCATGGGGGCAAAGAACCAAAAATTTCCGACGACAAAAGCAACAATAACAAAAGCAACAACGCAAGTTGTAGGAACATATGTTCAAATCATGCGCAAAATGACTGATGTACTCCTCCAATAACCAAAATTTGGAATTATTTTGCAATCCATCCTTGAATCCTTCAAATGTAGTGAATATGAAGCAAAAAGATGCTGCAGATTCAAAATTCATGTCGTCATTTATCCTCGAGCGTTAATAAATTCGTGTTCAATGCATCATTTCTCCTACAAAATCTTTTAAAGGTGCACCTGTAAATCACGAAAATATCCGACAGATAGAGTGAAATTTCCGACAAACGGCCTGCTGGGAGGGGCGCTCCGCCCTCACCCCCCCCCCCACTGGCTTCGGCCCTGCATATAATGGATTAATAAAATACTGATCTATGAGAAAGACAGACCCAAAATTTTGCATATAATAATATTGAACCTTTCGCAGTGAGTTCTAAAGAATGCATCTTCAGACTGTTTTCTTGCTTCATCTAATACATAAATAAATGATAGATCATGAATGGTGGCAAAGAAGTATTTGTAATCATATGTAGACAATCTGACCATGAGTTAAATAACGTATGATACAGCCATAGAAAACTATTTTCTCGAACTAGTAATATCTTAGCATTATTTTCTGAAAACTTGTCAATCTGATTTGAAAGTCCAAGTGGTTATGGGGACCTACAGGTATATGCACCTCAAAACATACACAAAATTTACTTATTAAATAAAATCTTAGGTAAGATATTTTTTTCGCATTTTTTTGTTTTATTGTATGCTCCTACCTACTAAAATTACTTCCCAGTGGGTTTAAATGTTATAAAATAGTAAATCCTATTTCAAATTATTGTTAAAGTTTGTCTTTTTTTTCAGTACGTACCTCAAAACATACATGGAGATATTCACTCATAGTTTTGAATCTGTTACTCTAAGAGCCCCAATATGTTTTCTTCTTTCCTTGCACTAAATTGTCTCACAAGAATTACATGAAATGCAAACTTATATTGAAGCTTTATACCCATTGCACTACAAAACTAGCACTACATGTACCTCAAAACACGCATAGAGGAATTGTAGGTTGTATAGATACAGCACATTAACTGATGAAAAGCAAGGTATTTCACACATCTGGTGACAGTATTGATTGAAGTTGCATGGGAACCAACTTCTGTTGGCTTAACAATAAAGATTTTTAACATAATTTAATCATATGGTCAATTTAGGCCTAATGTTTGGCTAACTATACAAGCTGAAGTCAAAAGGTTTTAGGCCGAACATGGCTCATTATTTGGCAATGGTGTTTTATGAGTATATACCATACTTTGTAGAGGTACTTGCAAATTAGACTTATTGGTGAAATTCATATGACTGCACCCTAGTTGCGATCTCGGAGGGGGAAGGGGGTATTTAGTATATTTCAAAATTGCTTCAGGAAAACCCCTGGTGTACGTCTCTTGCTGGAAATTTTTTCGGTGAGCTGCGGGAGAAAATATTTTGCCATGGACACATACTTGTCATTTTAGTATCTAAAACCCTTGATATTGTAATGCCCAGTTGCTTTTGGCCTCGTATTCATGTTTCATTCTTATTTTTGATTCCATGAATTATGATTTAGTTTCTAACACTGCTACAGATATGTTTCTTGATATATAAAACATCGGGTGGGAAGAAAAAGTGTTTTATTACACTCAAAACTTAAAACTAGAGTTAATTTTACTCAAGAATAAAGGTTCAACGACATATTATTGGCCATTATATCTTTGAGTTTAGCAATTAAATGTTTCTTAGCTTTTTTCAAACTTTGGCATTATAGTTTCTTCATTTTCAGTTAAGTACTAGTTTCTTATAAGCTAGTTTCTTATATAAAAAGTTATGTATGTCTATATCTTTGTTCTTGTTAATATTAAAAAGACTTGTACAGGATATTGAAAGTTATTATCTAACAGCCAGGGTCTAGCAGTAACATGGACAGACAAGTGCTCTGTTTTATGTACCTCAAAACATACAAAGCCAGCTGCCTTGTTAGTACCTGTTTACCACTGAATTACTACGAATTGTAGAGTTCTGTGCAGATTTTCTGTTTAAAGTGACAAGGACGAGACATTTACCTGTCATAAAATACTAGACTTGCTAACTTAAATCCATGTTCACAGGTTTTTAGGAGCTGTTCTGTGAAAAATTGTGTTTTTAATGCCTACCAGAAATCAGCAACCCCCACCCCTGGTTGCAACAAAATATGAAAACAATGCAATTGTTAACACTTTTCCAGAAAGATAGAAATCTTGTAAATAAGAAATAACAATCAGTTTTAGACTTGATGATATTTTGAAAAAATTATGGAACAATAAGTGTCCATGTATGTTTTGAGGTACCATGTTTTTTTGAGGTACATATACCTGTATTTTGCTGGCCTTAATTAGCATCATAGCTATAATTTCTTAACCAACTTTAAATTAAAGAATTTATTATATTATGTATGCCCTAGAGGTAACCACCGTTGGCTACGCCACTGATTCCAAGTAATTGATAATTTGCCAGCTGGACTCCTCACGTGAGTATCTTCATAAAGCAAACTGCTGCAACTAATACACTGGCGTGTTTCCTGTCTTCCATTGAACCTAAATAATCATTAATGGCCAATTTGTAACAATGCTTGAAGTCACCCGCCATGTTCTTTCTATGAAGTCACATGAGCTGCCAAATAAGGACTAGCTTTTCCGTCACCGCAGAGAAAATCCATAAATAGCACTGTTGGAGAAATACGCACCACACACGCTACTAAGAGCAACAATTCAGAGGAACACTATACTAGAAACAAGCTTTCACAAATTGAGATGGAGAATAATGGAGAACAAGATACTGAAGACAATGATGACCATGACGGTGGTGATGATGGGGTAAAGCTTGCTTTTTTGTATTGAGTTGTTTGAAAATATTTTAATCCAAATTTGTGGATATTGGAAAAAGTAAATTATCAGTTACCAGTTCAAGAGGTTACAATGCTACAATTCTAACAGGGTTTTCGTTTTAAGAACTTTTTTCACTGGACAAATAAGCAAATTTACAGAGGTACACAAAGTGTCGTTAGAAACGTTAATAAAGCAACCAGGCGTGGAAGACATAACCTAGGCATGGGGCGAGTTGTAACAGTCACTCGGGCAAGTTGTACGATGAATTCAACAAGATCAGGTATAATTTTTAGCTGTCTTCAACGAAAAATTACCTGAAAATATAATATTCCAGACTTTAACAACCAACTGTATTTAAAAATGTAATGTTTTTTCACTCTAAATCGAGTAAAGTATACAATTTTGGATCTCTGTGGTCAATTTAATAAAAATAAAATATAAAGTCAAAAGTTACGCAGGTTGCCAGAGGGTTAGAGAAATTTCCATGTCTAAGTTGTTTCGCGAAGAAAGTGTACAGTGAAAATTATTGCACAATCAAAGTTTATTCCTGTACTTTATATTTGTTACCACACCACTGCACGTTGAATTATCCCTTAATTTTAAAGTGAAATAGGTTCTTTCTTAGTCCAATTTTAAGCCTCCTGGTTTCCATATAATCGTTACGATCGTTTGGATCGCTGTGCACGACTCCAGCGATCCCAGCGATCTGAATGAAATGAAAATAAATCGATCGATCGATCGCTAGAATCGTCCGTGTATGTTTGCATAAGATAGCTGGGATCCCTGGAGTCGTTCACAACGATCCAAACGATCGTAACGATGATATGGAAACCAGGCTTTACAGACCACTTCACTCATATTTTCTCAGTTTTTTCAGTTCAAATGCTTTAATCTCTTGATTGCAGGAGGAATTGGAACCTTACATGACGAAGTTTGTCATGCAAGCGGGACTAACTCGCTACAGAAAAAAAAGAGGAGGAGAGCTAGGCTTTTTTGTAAACTGCCAGTTGAAGCTGCTTGGAACGATCAGTGCAGCATCTGAAGATAGAGAGGAAGAGCACGAGGGCCACTGGGTTATACAGTGCTCGAAACGAGACTCGTTCACTAACGATGGCATCATTAAAAAGTATGCATTTTCATGATCTTTAAAGAAATTACATGCAATTTCCCATTGTTTATACAGATGCATAGGATAGGCTTCAACTGAGACTTTGAGACCTTCTGTGAATCAATCTGACAAGTGGTTGCCGACTTATGGCAACTATCGCGTGATCCAATAAACAGTGAAACTTGCTTTTATTATGTCTCCGATCTTCGAATTTTCTTTTGCATGTTAGTATCAAAAACCAAATAAATTAGATGGGTTATTCCTATTTCATTCTTGTCGGAGAAAGACGACGAAATTATGGCATGAAAAACATGTTTTGAGCAATAAAATTTACAAAATATCGAATTTGTAGCCAAAGGCAATTCCTTCGGATTTCAGATGAACTTCGTGTCTTTCATGATAAATGAGCTTGGTCAAGGTCATATAGGCAACAATTTAGGTGGTAGTGGCGGATAAAACTTCAATTTAATATTGATACAAATGTACATAAAGAAATTTTCATGATCGGTAATAGCATCAAATTTTGACGGTTTTTAAAATGTTTCACCTTTTTAGGTCACGGGGTAATTGATTTTGACATCATTGGAAAACAAAAATGGGACAATGCAATGGGCTATATTTAGACTGTCCAGACCCCTTACATAAAGAAGCTGTTAACTCTCCCGTCTTTGTCTTTAGACAAATTCGGAGAAAGATTTTAGTTCATAGGCACTTACACGAGTTAAGTGCAATACCTGTAGTGTACCAGCTTTCTTATCATTGCAGGATATTCCCGGTACCCAGTAGCTTCTTGGATAGCAAGAAGCAATTTGAGGCTGCCATAAGAAATAACTTGTCGTTCGTAACAATGACTGGGAGAGCACGCTCCGAGGATTTATCGGACTTAATGTTGCATCTCACCCAAGACTATGAGTCAAGTGGAGTGCAGAGACAATTCTTCAGTGCCCAGTATATCGGATTTCACGATCCCGATACATGGGTGTTATCTAAGAAGGTATAAAATGTTGATTCCTCTTCATTGTTCTAACTTTGATTTCACAAGTTGTAAGATTGTAATACTTTGTTAGAAATGACGGGTTAGCTCATGAGATATATCAATGTTTTCCTGTGAAGGTCTTTGGCTTCATCAATTTGCTGTCATTTTTACAATGATTTGCAAGATATGGGTAAACAGACAGGTGACCAATACTTGGTTTTAGGGAATAGTGTCACGAACTATCCAAAGAAAATTGGGGAGTACGCCGATATATAAAAATCTTGAAATAAATTAGGGTTAGGGTCAGGGTTAACATTGAAATATATTAGGNATATCTCTTGTAGTTTCGAGAATCCCCGATTTCAAAAGATTCCCCGATTTCAAAAGATTCCCCGATTCCCGGATTCCCCCTTTTTAAGATAGCCTATTCCCGGTACCCAGTAGCTTCTTGGATAGCAAGAAGCAATTTGAGGCTGCCATAAGAAATAACTTGTCGTTCGTAACAATGACTGGGAGAACACGCTCCGAGGATTTATCGGACTTAATGTTGCATCTCACCCAAGACTATGAGTCAAGTGGAGTGCAGAGACAATTCTTCAGTGCCCAGTATATCAGATTTCACGATCCTGATACATGTGTGTTATCTAAGAAGGTATAAAATGTTGATTCCTCTTCATTGTTCTAACTTTGATTTCACAAGTTGTAAGATTGTAATACTTTGTTAGAAATGACGGGTTAGCTCATGAGATATATCAATGTTTTCCTGTGAAGGTCTTTGGCTTCATCAATTTGCTGTCATTTTTACAATGATTTGCAAGATATGGGTAAACAGACAGGTGACCAATACTTGGTTTTAGGGAATAGTGTCACAAACTATCCAAAGAAAATTGGGGAGTACGCCGATATATAAACATCTTGAAATAAATTAGGGTTAGGGTCAGGGTTAACATTGAAATATATTAGGGTAAGTGTTGGGGTTAGGGGAAGGGCTAGGGTTATGTTCAGGGTTGGGTGCCATAAAATCTTCCCAAGCTTCAAAGTTATCAATTTATCTCATAAGAGAGGGAGGTATCTTTGTATGTTGTTGGTACGGGGATGTGCCTTTTTAAATAGGTACCTTGCTTCAAAAATGGAGGAACTGTCGATATCGTTTTTAGTCATTTTGCAGAATGATGGGTGCTGTTCCACAGAAATCTTTTAAAATTACACGAATTACTGAAAAAAAGATATAGAGCAGCCTCAAATATAACAAATTGAGACTACATTTTGAAAATGAGCAAGATATAAAAAAAATTATAGCAAAGTACCCAAAGTTCCTTTCAAGCAACACAATTCAAAGAAATCGATAATAGAATTTTACACCACCTTTTTTCAAGATGTGAACCAACTTCCCCCTCCCCCGAGTTTATCCGAACACAAGCATATTGAATGCTGCATCTTCTTCATCGCACCTTTCTTCATCACACAGATGCAGATCAAAAATGGCAAAATGGTACCAGAGGCTGAGATAAGGCATCATATTATTCGCAAGGATGTCAATGCAATGTCGCTGACAATTGTCCCTGACCTTGTCAATAGCTTTGCAGGGCTTGCCTCGACAATAAGAAGGTAGATATACTTTTTCAAAAATATAATTTGTGCTCCTAATGAGAGATGAATAGGTCATTAGTGGGAAGTTTAATAGTCACCTTGCAAATGACTGAAGCATACACATTAGATATTGCAAAGATAGCTAGATATCACATTTGTTATCACAGTATCTTTTTCCGTGTGTGTCCAAAAGGGGCCCGAAAATATGAAGGTTTAGTTACACTTTATATAAACTATTTGCAAACCTTTCGAATGATATAAACTATTTGCATTTTAATGAAATTAGTGAAAATCTGATGACGAATCAACCCCGTGGGGTCATATAACTGAGTTTTTAGCAGAATCAGTTTAACTCTAACCTTATTATTGTCCTGCTTAGATTCAGAATTAGTAGTCGAAACACAGTATCCTGTCAGTGAAAAATTGATTGTGTTTTTTTAGACGTCAATTTAATTCACTGCTTTACCTTTAGAATCATCCAGCTGTCATCCTGCTTCTGCAAGAACAAGGAGCCCTTCCTGCTTTCAGTGGCATTTGTTGCCACACAGCTATTAAAACGGATGTATGATGACTATTCTTCAGGTAAATAATTTCGATGTATTGAAACATTGAGACTACGAACATGTTGTTGCAATGAACGAAAATTTTTAAGCACTACTGTTGAGGAGTTTTTGTTTGATTTATACTTTTGCCTCGGTGTTAAATGAATATATTTGATGATTCTGTGAAATGTAAAGAACATTAATTTGAAAAGGAGGTCAAAACCCTTTAGGAGCAACGTATATATCTGATTAACTGATATATGTTATCGATCTGGTCCGTCTTCCTGATTGTATTATAACTCTCTTGAAACTAGGACCTTGTCTGACAACTGGAATAGCTTGGGAATAACGTGTGGAATTTAGTGGCACGCTATCAAACTTGACCACATACCCTAACGGGACCCTGACAGAGTTCCCTTCTCCACAAAAGTACAAAGTACTGTAAGAGCCAAATTACTTTGTACAGCAAAGTTTCTGCGCCGAAAGGCTAAAAGTCTTTTGTCATTAACGCACAAAGCATGTTCGCATCTCTTTTTCATTTTCAGACGAAACAAGTCATGCTGTGATACAGTGCCCGAGCCAAAACGTTGGGAAAACGAAGAGCCTCGAATTAATTGCCCATGGTCTCGGCATACTGAAACCCCACAGTCATCCAATGGTGTTGACTGGAGGAGACATGACATCTGGCACAACACCGTAAGTTGAACATCCTTTGCTTTGCTGATTCAAATGCTGTGACAATTACATGATCGCGACACTACTGGAAAAAATAAGAACTATTTAATGGCAAAGGAATAAAGGAAGATGTCCAACTGCGGATATTAGGCTTTTGTACACTTTCTCCAAGATTTTGCTGGATTCTGTAAACAAAGAGATTCGTGTTTTTAATAAGAAACTTGGCTCTGGAATCTGTGGAGGGTTTCTTAAGTTTGGGCCCAACTCTTGCAGTTAACGATTCTTGAATAGTTTCTAAATTTTCATAAAGCTGAATTTCAGTCAGTCAACGTTCATTGAAGACTGGTTTTTGGACCAATAATTGCCAGAAGGAACAACTATGAATCATAAGCAAAACAACTACACTTTTTAGTAGTATTTGGGTTGGTTACTTTTCAAACACTTTGGAAATAATACACACAATTTTAAAAATTTCCCAACTTCGAATTGAGCTCTCTTCGAATCGACCTCTGCTCTGACTGCTTCAGTAGAGTTTCTTGATTTTCACGAAGATTCTGCTATAGTTTCTATAAAACTTAGATTACAGAGTGGAATTTTTAATAACAAATGAGCATGTCCTTTTATCTTTAATGTTTTTTTGTCTCAAGTTATTTGTGTTTAATGTTTTTTTGTCTCAAGTTATTTGTGTAGTGGTAGGACCCATTCTGCTCGAACCAGTTGTGTTACCAATGTGCAGAGTTTTTTCTTCAATTTGGCGTCCCAAAAGGATGTATTAGCGTTTGCGAAAATGCACTATCATGAATTTTGCATCAACTTAGAGGTACCGGTTATTTTCTTGGGGAGTTTTTAACACACTTCAAAGAGAACTGAAACTTTTTATAACGTTTTTCTAAAGTTTCAGCTTCAAAAATGAGATCAGGCATGTTAATCCTCCATGGAGCAAAACCGAATGACATTACTACTAACACTAACACTTTCTCTATAAATGATGTGAGAGGAAAGATCAGAATAGCGTCAAATCTTTGTTAGGCACGTGCCAATAACATGCATAGCGTCTTCCCAGAAGAGGACAAGACAGAAGAAAAAACAACCCATGGTTGTCAGGTATGTGCCAATAACATACATCCATAGCGTCTTCACAGAAAAGGACAAGAAAAAAGGAAGACACTTCATGGTTGTCAGGCATATGCTAATAACATGAATAGATTCTTCACAGAAGAGGCTCTCATATGCGTGGCTCTTATATGGAAATGTTATATGGGTTGCTTATTTAAGGTTCTGAGAAGATAAATGAAGCAGTTTTTAGCATTCTAAAGCTGAAAATGGAATGATATTTGTATTTTCAAAAATAAAACTTTCCAGAACTCTTGAATGATATGACCGATTTTAGTGAAAGAAATGTATACATCTAAGTTGGCCTTTCTGCTTCAACGTGATAGGTAATTCTTTTAAAATCTGTGCATTAGTCTTGATTGTACGGTTCGAAAAATGTTGATACTTTGTTTTGGGATTCCAAGTAGCAAATTGCCTAGATGTATGCGCTAGTTGGCCCTAGTTAGTAAATCATGAAAGTGCAGACTATTCAAAGAACTAAGATATTTCACAATACATTTTTGATATGTTCTTGGTTATGATAAGTGATGATATAAACCCTTTCTGCAGGAAAGCCTTACTAGAGTGCTTATCAAATACAAACATGGTTGTATTGGTGAACGAAGCCAAAAATTCAACTTCGTTCTTGGAGACGCTGTTCACAGCACACGATGGCTTTCGCCAAGGATCGCTGAACAGCGGGTTAAAGTCAGCTAGAGGACGCGTCCTATCCACGACCAATGCGGAAACATTGGAAAGGTGAGGGCAAGATAATTATTGCAGCTTGTATCAAAAAACTTTTAAAGTTGAAAAATTCTGATCATTATGGATAAAGCAAAAGTTATTCAATTTATCAGTACCAAACCTTGAAGGTGGCATATATCATCTGCATTGAAAGAGGTCAGCAACTTTTAGACATTTGAAATCAAGATCATGCCATAGAGAGGCAATCAATCGCAGTTCTACTACTGTGACCAAAATAGTTACTGTTGAAATGAATAATCAATGATTTTGAAAGGCTTTACAAGTGCTTTAGCATACGTTTAACTACAATGCCTGCTAAAAGTCTTGGAACACCTCAGCTAATTTCGCCTTGCTATGCGATTTCCCCCTCTCTCCCTGAGAAAAATGTTGTTCTGTGCCGATAAACTGAGGGTGGCAGGACGATTCGCGACTCTGATAGCATGCTAGGACAATAACCTTGCAAATCAACATTGTTTGGGGGGGAGGGGGTGCCTCAACTAATCTCTACTGATAGAATTGCGCAAAAGTGTGTCATTATCAAGAAATGGCCTAAGTGTTCCAAGGACTTTTGGCAAGCATTGTAGATTGTTCAAAATAAACGTTGATCTCCATGGGACCTATCCAAACCTATCCGATCGATGAACTTGCTGTTTTCACATTAGTAACAGTCATAACAGTTATTATTTTCAAATCCTTGTTTTACAGGTATGAAAGGAAGAACTCTGAACTTCCGCTTTACGTACGACAAGGAATTTACACAAAACCACAACAAAATATTATTAGAGAGCCTGCAGCCATTTGCCAAAGAGAATCTGGTGAGTTCTTAACAATGGATCCCAATAATGGAACGCAAGGATATCTTTTTGGGGAGGCGTTACACATAAATATACACACTGAGCGCGCAGAGCACTAAAACACCTGGGTGGGCCCCAATAATGCAATATGTCAAATTTGGTAATCATATAATTGAAAAAACCCATGTTATGGCTATCTACCTATGATATCGTCTTTTCTTAAAGAACGAGAGCTTCTTATAACAACTGTTTAATCGTAAGGCAAGGAGAGAGACGACAAACATTTTGATTTTTAATAAATTTATTTCACATATATATTCATTTTTATTTTAAAGACGCATTCAAATTTGTAATTAAGGCAAAAACTCCAGATATTAAGACTCAAATCATATTTTAGATAAAATAAATCAAACAGTCCAGTACGTTTCAAATCATACACAAATAATACCATGTTGATATCTTGTTGATAATACCAAGTGGAAGACTTTACTCGATGCCTTAGAGATATGAGTTTGGTACTTCTTTGAAACACTTGGCAAGGAAATTTCTGATACCAGATTATTTCCTTTTCTTCACAGGGATTCATAATCGCTTGGGTCGTCCATATGGCTCGCCTATGGCAAGAAACAAGAGCGTTCAGGATTGAGCAGATTAATAGTATATTAAGAACAAACATGCCAAGCAATGCCCAGTGGAGGTGGACGAAAGGAATGGCAAGCGCCATTTACACCTATTGCCTTGTGGGTGTTAAAAACAGTGTACTTTTTGGAAACTTATGAAAATACTGCAGGGAAGAAATCGCGAGGGGTGCATCACTGTTTCAAAAACAAGTACAACATTTTAAAACAATTTGATTTTTCTGGAAAACAAAAGGATTTTTGCCAAAGGCGTATGGGATCTTTAAGGAGTGATATGCCCCTCTCGGGGATATATGGAGTGATATGTGACATTAATGAAGTTCATACAGTACACCTTACAAACTCAGTGAAATTTTCAATAGAACCCGTTTGGTCGTTAGTTTCGCTAGACTTTGATCAGATATTTGTTGGTATTTGTTGCATTCTTTCAGGCGGTTTTGGAAAGTATAAATTCTCATAGCTTAGACACCTTGAGTGCAAGGAGATTAACCTTTGGATATAGGGCGTATTCTTTTGGGCATCTGAAGTCTCGGAAATCTTCTGAAAACGGTAGACTTCGCAGAGAAAAATGTCAGTTAAGCTCCGGTCAAACGATCCAACATTTCGCCCAACATTTCATCCAACATTGCACCCAACATTTCATCCAACATCAAGAATGACGACGTTGGGTGACCCAACGTGGTGGTCAAACGATCCAACATCTCATCCAACATGATGCTGGCTGAAATTTTGGGTGAAATGTTGGATCGTTTGACCAAGGCTTTACCAAAAGAATGCGCATTCTGAAAACGGTAGACATCGGAGAGATCGGAAAGAAAAATGCCAAAAGAATACACATTCTGAAAACGGTAGAGTTGGCAGACTTCGCAGAGAAAAATCCGAAAAGAATGGGGATTCTGAAAGTGAGAGAGTTCGAATGTAGTGCTCCGCTGAGCGAATTGAAGCCATTGTAATGCACTGTACTTTTGTTATGCAAAATGCAAATCCCAATAATAGAAAATAATTTAATTCTATTTTCGAATGTTTTGCAAACTTTTTCATTCACGAAACAAGGCTCTTTGCGATCTCTCGGAAGTCTACCAGCTTCAGGAGCAGAAGGTTTCCGAGGCCTCGGAAGTCTGCCGTTTTCAGAAGAGCCCAAAAGAATACGTCAAAAATCGATCGGAAGTCTACCGAAAACAGAATGACCAAAAGAATGGGCTTTTATAAAAAATGATCTGAAGTCTGCGAAGTCTACCGTTTTTGGTAGAATGGCACCAAAAGAATGGGATTTTGGCTCCTACCAACTCTACCGTTTTCAGAAGATGCCCAAAAGAATACGCCCATAGTATGCCAAATTTGCTGTTCTTTTTAAGGGTGTGTTTGATTGGTACCAATTCTGAAAACGGTAGACTTGGTAGACTCGGAATTCGCGTTTGATTGGCTCCGAAATTCTGAAAACGGTAGGTTTGGCAGGTTTGGAAGGCCTTCTCAGACTTCGGAGAGATTCTCGTTTTCATTAGCGAGCCACCATGGCGAATTCGAAACCTACCGTTTTGGAGACTTTGGTGTTTGATTGGGAAATAGATTTCCGTCTCTGCAAAGTCTACTGTTTTCGGAATTTGGTAGGTTTGGAATTACCAATCAAACACACCCTAATGCTCACTCTTATGTCAATTATGACATGTCCACTTTTTCTACCTACAGATCTTTTACTCTGCTGGCCTGGAGCCAGATTTCGAGACAATCGTCAAAAACATTGTTGTCATGAGACAGAAAATGACAACCTCAGAGGAGACATCACCAAAGAAGTTTCTGTCGATAGTTTCCGACAAAATTCTGCAAAGAATTGAGAGGAAGCCAGACGAGGTAAACCTGTATTTTGATAATACATAACAAGAATTTGATGATGAGTTATAGTCATTCTCACCGTCAAAGATTGTGATCTTATTATAATAATTCCGTAGCAAATGTTGGAATAAATGCATTGTATACATTGACTATGACACAATATCTATTTCTATGACATAATGGACATTATACGAAAATGCAAGCAATATTTAGACTTTACAGAATGTCTGATAGACTAGCAATAACAATAGTCAGAGAGTGCTGCGTACAGGGTTTACTCACAAAAATGTTCGTCAAAATGTTTAAGATTGTGGTCAATAGCAATTTGTGCAGGCAACGTCCTCGTGTAAGAATCCTCTAAAGTCCTGAAATCATGAAACTCCAAAAATAGAGATAGTTGCATGACAAATTGGTTGGTATGTTGCCCTTTGATTAAGTCAATCGACCATGTCTATAATGCGGTATTTGCTATGCAACAATAAGATGTTAATATCATACTTTCAATAATGTGCATGCGCTAATTTCTGTGTTCACCCGCAGTGATGTCATATGACAGCCACAACAAGGGCTGCAAAAATTGTTGAATACGCACACACACACAGAGTCCAAATCGCTAGAATTGGGCAAGAATATTATGCTGCTTCGCAGCAATTAAATAAATAATGGTCGGCTGAATCTTAGCACCGATCTAGCTTGTGTTACCCATTTGTAGGGTAACTGCTCCGAAACGGAGATTTTGCTTCCATATTATTTTACAGGTGTCATCTAAAGGAGCCTGCCATTTTCCAAATTGGGAAGTTCTAAAAGACAAAATGGGCAGTTCTAAAATCTCACGTTTGGGATATTCTAGTCCAAAGTCTGCTTTTTGTTGGAAAATACGCCTGAATTATCAAGAAAACTGAGGCAATGCCTGTTGTAGACGATTTAGTGTAATAAACAAAGTTTGCGTTTTTAGATGGTGAGAATACAATCTTAAGCCAATGTGATAAGTAGTACCAACAATTTCTGCTCTTTGACTTGCCCTTCCACAAGTTTTGCTTCTACTATCGAGTGGGCTTCTTCAAATTCATTGGTTTGGGGGAAGCCTTGGGGGCAGTTCTAAATCGTTCTTTGGATGACCCTGGATACTTCATGCTACCCTGGGTGCCAGAGCCTTATTTAAAAAATATAGACTATATAAATTTAAAAAAAACATAAGAAAAGAAAAACGAAGTTTCTCCCTTTCTTTTCCTTTCTCTCTGTTCTCCTTTTCTCTCCTTTTTCCTAAGAGACTCTGGCACCCAGGGTAACTTCATGCTGGATTCGTCACCATAATGTTGAAGAATGACTGTATTACCAACACCATGAAAGCATTCATTATAAATTTGTATAATTCATCACGAGAACGAAATAGCGTAGTGATCCACTGTTTGTGCTTTGACATAATGTTGTTCATCCATTACAGACAATGACGTGGCTGAATCCAAGGGCATCTATTAAGGTCTCAAGTACATCAAAAGTGCCTGCAGTGGCGATCAAGTCCCTTGAGTTCAACAACTTCGTCACAGAGAAACACTTGGTAAAACAAATCTTAGTTAATTTATTTATTTTTGCGGAACTTATTTCTCCCACATAAAAAAATTCAAAATGTGATGGATAATAACTGCAATTATCCATGCAATTATTAATCATGCTAGATGATGAATTCATACAAAATTCCTGAAATTTGCGGTAACACTTCGAAATCGTTCGAAACGTGGAGAGCGAATTTTCTGCAGGAATCCTGTTATATGACACAATATATTCTTCTTTTTAAGAAAATGTAAGTCCAGGGCTGGTAGCCAGTTTCTTAAATTCTACGACATATTTGCTACGAAGTGTTTCTTTTGCGGTTCTTAAGTTGTTAATGCTCTAAATATACCGGGCGTCCTAAAATGGGGGCATCGGCGTTTGTCACTCGTTTCGAGATTGTAATTTTGAAGCCCTCCGAACAGTGATAAATTAATTCTACCTTTAGAGCATTTCAGAAACTGGCTACCAACCCCAGACCATAGTTTCTTATAAAAAATACGTGTATTCAAGGTACACCTCACTTTGTGAAATTCTTGTTGGAAAATATAAGCGGTAACTATTGGCATGTAAACTATTTTCGCAGGACATAAAGAAAATGTTGGAAAGTTTTGGAAGGAATTGTTTTTCGGAGACAGCTTGGTTCTGCAAAAACATTCCATGCAGGTTAGAAGACCTAGCCAATAAAGAAAAATCCAGCCGGGCCAAAGGTAAGGAATTAGTAGATTTAAAGCAATCACGAGATCAAAACCTTGAAAGCCAGTTACAAACGAAACACAATTTACAAACATTGGATCAAACTAAATACAACTTAAAGGAGCAGCAATCCAAGTACACTAGTTTTTTCTCACGACCAAAGAAGTAAGGCTTCAATGTGTGGAGTTTATCATAAGCATAAGTCTACGCAGCGGAAGTGTAGTCAACAAATTTTGAATAAACATGAGAGTTTTAATCAAGGGTATTTTAATATCAATGGTGTTATGCATTTGGCACATCTATTATGTATTCTGTTAGCCCATTGGCATAAATATCCTTTATGAAATTATGGTATTTAACGACCACCAATTCTAAATGTTCCGTACGCTTCTCTCCTCGGTATAAGTTCTTGGGATAGCTTAAACCCCTTCCGGGTCCTTCAAGAAGATAACGATTAAAAAAATGCTTGGATACTACCCCCCCATGATTTTGCCAAAGCTGCAAAGTTTTCATGTCTACCGGTTTAAGACAGAAGCCTAATTTTTCGATGATAAATCATAAATGTTGAATAATCAAAGCAATTACTTTGCAGCTCACAAAATACCGATGAGTGGATTGAAACTTGCTTTGATTGGGAAGATCAATGGAGGTAAGATATTCCAATTTTTAACGGAGCTTGTGGCCGGGGCAGTACATACCATGTTTAAGCTACAGGTATCTGCTCCTCGTATGAGTAGCATTTGTTTCCAAAATTCTCTAAAGATGGGTCGATTTTTGGTCAAATTATCATTAAAATGGGACTTTTGGCTAAGATTTGGAAACCTTATGTCAAAGTGTATACCTTTCAAACAACGTTTCTCGTAATAAAACGTGTTACGTTTTAAACAACGTTTCATATGTTTCAAACAACGTTTTATATGTTTCAAAAAAAGCCGTTCGAAGATGGCACCTTTCTGAAAAATTAGCGCAAGTTAGCAGCAGATCTCTGTCGTACCGGAAGTCTCACAGCATACGGTTTAATAAACAGGTCATCTAGAAGATGCCATTCAAGTAGCCTGCGTGCTACACTTGCCCCAAGTCTATTTCATGAAGTCCGTCTGACCGATCCCTTTCCCACCGTTCCTGGATCCGCCATTCCAACATTCCGTTCCTGGATTAGTAATGCAAGGTGACGTACCCGTTGGAAGATGCCACGAAACCCAAAATCCCTAGCGGTAGTAGCTTTTAGCCCAAGCGTTAGTAACATAAAGCCCTAGCGGTAGTAACTTTTGCGCTAAGCGGCAAAAAACATTAAGCTAATTGTTCCAGAAACAATAGTCCTATTGTATAGCAGTCATGAAACAATTAAATTATAAAATTGCATTTCCATGATGGTTTGATGATGAAAAAACGACCTTTTTATGTTCTTATGGTAAGAAAAAGATTTTAATGTACCTTAAAAAGGCATCAAATGATAACAATATTTTATGATCAGTTTGCATAACACTGGTGGAATTCTATGTTACAGATCCTCCTAACAACATTTCAATTCATCAAACTTTCTTACAACTCTAAGAATTAATTAATATCAATTTTCCCTACCCTAAGCGGAAGTAAATTGGAGATTTTGCTACCCTAAGAGGTAGTAAATTGCAGAATTCAAGACCCTATTCCAACGGGGGCGTCACCTTGCAATACCAAGTCCCCTCCCTGGGGTTTTATATTGTTGTTCTTGGTTTTCGTACTACGTTGTTCGTTTTAGTTTTTGTTGCTGGACTTTGCTCCTTGTTGTTCCTCTTTGCTTTTTGTTACTCGTCTTCTTTGCTCGTTCGGATTTTATGGCTGACTGCCATTTTGTTATTTCTTTTCACTCACAATCATGCGCGCAGGGCATTTGGAATCTAAAATGCTCTTCTCGCTCGTTGTTGCTCGTTTTGGTTTAGAGATAGAATACAATGTTTGCCTCATGTTGCTGGTTTTGGTTTTTTACAGGTCACGTGAAACCAAAACAAGCAACAATGAGCAGGAAAAGTTCAAATGGTAACCAGGCCTTTATGGGGTCCGTTGGAAGCAAATAATCTTTTGACATAACTCTCCCTCTTTTAAAGTTTGTGGTATTGGAAACCAAAGCAGTTTTGGCGGAAATGATGAAGAAGAGGATACCGAACAAAGCAGAAATCCCTTGTCGAATGATGACTTGTTGACCTTAGGCAACATAGCAAGGTCCATAAAGCATGACGTAGGACAATATATTCACGGTAGGATCAAAACCCTTTCAACTGTTTGATTGGCTATTCCAAACCTACTAAATTCCGAAAACAGTAGACATCGAAGAGACGGAAATATATTTTCCAATCAAACACAAGTCTAAAAAACGGAAAAATTTCGAATTCGCCATCTCACTAATGAAAACGAGAATCTCTCCAAAGTCTGCCAAACCTTCTGCCTTTCGGAGCAGAAGGTTCAGAAGGCCTTCAAAACCTACCATACCTACCGTTGTGAGAATTTCGGAGGCAATCAAACACAAATTTCGAGTCTACCAAGTCTACCGTTTTCAGAATTGCCACCAATCAAACACACCCTAAAGTTTGATATAGCCTGCAGTTTGGTCATTTCACCTAGGGTTATCTGCAGAAAGTCCATGTTTATATTTAAAGAAATCATCATCTAGCATTGAAGCATTTCAAAATTGGGTAGTCACGGTTTAGTGGGTTTAGTTCAGGCAACCGATGCTCTCGCAATCGCCACCGTCAAATTCAGCAGCATTTTACACATCAGTTACATACATTTGTCGTGTGTCATACTTTTCCATGTGTCAGATTATACCGTAAGAGCTCTATATAGCCCCCCTCCCTATTAAGCCTCTCTCTCTAATAATCCCCTCCCCTTTGAGTCAAAACTTTAAATAAGCCCCCCTCACTTATATCAAATGCGAGAGGATACCGAAGATTTTCCATTTACTAGATAAAACAAGTTTGGAAGTTAATTTTGATATTGTTTGGGATTAAAACTGCGTTGAATATGTGTATTTGACTTGTAAAAGTTGACTACGCAAAATATGAAGTAAAAGACCTAAAAGCTATCCTTTATAGCCTTGTCATATGACCTTGTGAATAAGCCCCCCTCTCCAATTAAGACCCTCTCTTTTAAGCCCCCTCTGGAGTCTCCAGAATTAAATAAGCCATCCGGAGGCTTACTAGAGCTTTTACGGTAAGTACTAAGCTGTCAACTGGTTTTCTGCTATTTTTTTCATTAAATGCTTCAATGCAATTTTTATCATTTAGGGAAATTAGACGAAGATGGTCCTTATGATGACGATGAAAGGGAAGTTTCGATTGCACAGGTAGGCAATGTATTATCAGTTATTTTATACCCTTTAAGGAATGGGAACAAATATTATATCATCTTTAAAGAAGGTCATTTCTTTCACTGTGAATGAAAACAAGTATTTGTGAAACGGTTGATTCCAGTTTTTTCAGCGGTTATTTCGGGCTCAAAAAAAACCTAGTAAGTACAAAATTATTTTCTAAAAATAACGGATTTATATACATTTTGGCTGCAAATTACGGTGTTTCTTTGAAAAAAAAAAACATTTAATAACGTGGAAAGTTCATGAAGCTGTAACAATATTGAGACATTTATTATACTTGCAGCTTTAATCTGGTAAAATTGAGTGATTTTGAAAAGAATCTGTTTTTAAATTCTAGTAGCACGCTGAAAAACGTTTGAGCCATACTCTTTAAGCCACATTGTAATTTCCTCCAAAAAAAACACACGAGCATCTGGTTCTTGCGTCTGGTTCTTGCGTGGAAGCCTTTGGTTCTATTTACACAAACTGCATTCTTTAAATATGCTATACAATACACTAAAATCACTAGAATATGAAAGGTAAACCAATATCTGACTGACCATGTTGTCCCCATAGGTTCTGCAATCAAATGGAAGAGAAGAATACCTAAGATTAAGTCCAAGGAAGAGGGCAATATTTGACAAGGTGAGAAAAGGAAATACTGTCTCTCATTTTCAACCCTGAAAGGAAATCTAAGCATATTAATTCAAGCCACTTGCCAAATTTTAGTCAGTCAGATATCAGTATTTCCTGTTGACGCAGATCAGTTACCAAAATATGATAAATATGGTTCGGCACATGTCACAATCGATTGTATTCAAAATATTGTGTTCAAAATATTGACACAAAATTTTTTTCTTGTGCCATACTATAGTTATTAATGTGGAAAGGGGGAATGAATTCGAATGTAGACAGCTTACTTGTGATCTGGGGGTGATTTGGCGAGATTTTTCTGGGCGCAAGTTATAACAGTATAATTTTGGTTTTGCCTCTAGGTTTCCCAAAGCTTTACGTTCACATCCAAATTACTGAAATGTCTATAAGGTACCGAAATATATTCAACTTGTGATTCCGCTCATTTGAATTTTTCAGGGATACCATGAATGTCTGAAGCGATACAACAAGTCTGCAAAAGGTCAGTGAAGAGTATTTCAATGATGTAAAACCTTCGGGGATACTAGGGTGAATCAAAACAAATTTCGGCATTTGAAAAATTAAGAAATTTTTGTATTCAAGTAATCTTATATCTATTCAGGATATTGATTCAGAGCTCACATTTCCTTATGAAAAATTAAGTGCATGTGAACATAGCACTAAAATATTTGCGCATTGTATAGGGTAAAAGTTCAGACCCCTCTACTACCTCTCTCCTCTTCAATAGATGACAGCTTTGATACAGTTGTGAAGATAAAGAATACAACAATACACGATGTGGCTATTTACGTTGACGAGGTTGGATCGGCAGAGGAAAATGCTGTGCACGGAGTTGGTGGGAAACAAATCCGACAGATACCAATGCTGCTTGACGACAGCCTCGTAAGAATTAAAGCTTTCCGAAAGAGTAGTGGAGAACCATTACTCATCAATGGCAAAGCACGAATTGTCATTTCGCGTGGTCTTCACTACCAAGAAACACATCAAATCACCGAAATTCCTATAGGTACGTTGTTAAACTTACATGTGTCGTGTTGGTTGGATGGTTTAGCACAAAGAGTGACAAATAAACCCTCGATCACAATGTTTGATCGCTTATTTATTGTTCCTTAAACGTTTCTCCAGAGCAGCGATGATGACCAGATGACTAGAATATGCATTTGCATGTATGCTACAATCTCGGATGAGCATATTAATTTCTTGAGGACAATTTAACACATTACCACAAAATAAAACCATTTCAAGTTTCAAGTGTTGATGGTTTAACCATTAAAATCATCAAACGTGGAGCTCATGTGTAGGATCTTTCCTCTTTAGGGTCGTCGACCCTTGCTCATCCAGCGCCTGGCCTAAAGATTTTCTTCGCAAACATCCTGTTCTCCGTCAGATTCCTCCTACTCCTCTTCAGGGTTGTAGGCAACCATCACAGGACTGTTTCCATCAAGACTGAACAAATTTAAACTGTTTTCAGGGCTTGAATCCTCTGCATTTCCTAACATTTCTGGAAGTACTTTTCGAAAGTCCGCCATTATCTTTGAAATTTGTAAATTTGCGTCTTGTTTTTGGCGGTCTTTTGATAAGAGCGCATGCGTAATACATGCGAATCGCTCCAAATCAATGAAAATCATTGATGCTTTTTGTGATTCTTGATCGTTCAATTTAATTCGCTGCGCTGATAATACGCTGTTTAACGCATTTTCTCTTCCCCTTTGCATAAACCAAAATATTCGCTGCGCATGTTCATCAGACAAATTTTCTATTTTGTTTACATTAAAATTTAAACTTATTTAAACTGATGACCCTGTGTTTAAATCGAAGGTACATAATGCGCTGATAACTCGCTCGGCAGAGCGCATTATCAGCGAATTTAATTATTAAATTTGCTGCCGGATTTAGACAGCGAATTATCAGCGCATTTAATTGACACTTAGTATTTTTTACGGGGAATAATTCAATTCGCTGCGCTCAAAGTGCGCTGTCTAAACTAGGCCTAAAACTTATCTGGCAGCTGAGTGATAGATATATGCGAGATGCGTTTTCAAACATCTATTATATACCTCTTTGCTATAAATATCTAACAAGATCCGACGCACAACCTGCAATCTTGCTTTTTCTCAATTAAAGTCAACAGGAGACAAGTGTCGCAAAAACTGCCTCTGCTAAATAGAGCACATAGAATTAAGTATTTGGTTTTAATCTTCCACATCGGAAATCTGAATTCATCAACATAGATAGCTAGATACAGAAAACGTACATCGTATGTACCATTTTCAATCACTGGAGATATTGGTCCTTACAGTGGGGCATTTTGGCAACGCTGAAGCAAGGGGGGTCGAAACAATGGGCAGAGCTTAAAATCTTTGAAAATCATATATTTCCATATCTCCAAATCTATATTTGTAACAAACACTAATAACAAGTAGTCCATTTCAAAGACAAAAGAAACACAGTATGATTCACAAATTGCTTCAAATTTTGTTTTGCAGTGCAAGAAGAACAACGTACATTACCAGGTCCTTCCCTAGACAGCTCCGACAATGCCACGAATGAAGAAGGTAAATATAAGATATTTAGAACATTACTCGATCATTACTAATTACTTTCTTAGATAATTTCCTTGGCATAACCTGATAACAAGTCAAGACAAAAGAAACACAGTATGATTCACAAATTGCTTCAAATTTTGTTTTGCAGTGCAAGAAGAACAACCTACATCACCAGGTCCTTCCCTAGACAGCTCCAACAATGCCACAAATGAAGAAGGTAAATATAAGATATTTAGATCATTACTCGTTTTCAAGTTCAAACAGATTCTTCTGATCTACAAAAAACATATGATAGTCGTCGTATGCACAGAATTCAACAATCTGATCGACCGTCTTGATGTCTTGATGTCTGATATCTGTACCAGCTTGTGCTATTTTCGATCGTAGACCCGTTCGTAGCCGACTGTGAAAGCTGCCACAATAATAAAATGGTTATTTTTTAAAACCAGAGACGAACGGAAGCTCACTTTGAGAATCGAGTCTTTTCAAATCAGTTAAAGACTGCGTGCAAGTTATGAAAATATGTTTATCTTTATTCCCTATTGTCATTGCCACTTATATTTTTGTTTTTGTTTTTACAGAAGTTCAGAGTGCGATTCCAAAAGAGGAAAACTTGGAGCTGACGATAAAACGTGTGTTTTGCCTATGCAAGACGGTGAGTTCAGTTCAGTTCAATGATTTCACAACATACAAATTAATCAAATAAAGAAAGAAAATTAACTATCAAATCATTACATTACAACAACAAAATTTGAAATTACGGAAGACAAGAATGAAATAGAGATAAAAACTGGACAATATTTGTATGCAGAGCAATTCATATCTCCCTTTAACTTCTCTATTCATTTTGGGTACATTCTTTTATGTAGGAAGATTCAAATTTGGATATCATGTGCTCTGGCAAAAAGGTACCATTTCTCAAATTTATACTGCTATTGCATCAACATGAAGGAGCATAATAGCATGAAGCTACAGTTGTACAATTGGACAACACATATTTTTTGTAACAAACCAAGAAATTGCCAGTGTTGAAATTTTCTTAACGCTTCAGATTTTGAGTACTGAAAGTTTCTCAAAAGTTTCTTAAAAATTTTCCTCAAATTTACGTTGTAATTATCATTGGGGGAACTCAAGAGTTAGAGAGTAATAAAGCACTGCAAACAAGTGGAGTATGCTTCAGGCAAAATGAAAATAAAATGTCATTCTAACACTTGTGTTTTCTAATTTTTTGGTGATCTGAGAGTTGGAGTAACAGTTCCCTGCATCTTAGTAACAGTTCTATAGCTGACACCTACCAACCTGCTGCATTGAGTGAACAGTTTGCATTTGGTTTTCTACACAAATATAACGCAACAATAAAACAAACTATGACATTTTATTTCTGTCCTTGTTGTAGTGCCCGAACAACAGCTGGTTTCACTTGTCCTGTGTTGGCATGTGTTGGGACTCACTGCCAAAATATTAACGAGATAGCTCAACAGACGACAGTGGTCCGTACCTAAAATCAGACGCAAGTTAAAATTGTAAACAAGACGAACACAACTCCATTTTATGTGCTTTCATTCAACTCGCAACTGATTATAATTCCATAAAAAACCACATAGGTCAACAACACTACAATCGCTCTCTCTCTAGTTCACAACCATAAATGAACAACGACTAAAAAGTTTTCAATTCTCCAGGTGCTCCAAAAACACGAGCACCCAGCTTTCCTTCTCCAATCGAGATCCCAAAACTCAACTCTCCACCTCCTCACCTCACACACCCTTTTTTCTTTCAATACAAAAACCCAATTAAAACAAATTTGCATTATAACGTTGCTCAAAATAAAGACTCAAAGTTCAGAGTTCTTCTGTTCATTCATTTAAATTCCTTCGCAGAGGCGATATCGTTCTCAAGTTCTATCATCCTCCCCCCGTTGATTGAGTGGTATCAATCAAACAATATTTTCGAAGTTCAGGATTTAATTGATATGCTGTACAATGTCTTCATCTCGAATCATTGTAATCGAAGGTTCGTTTGTCTTTTCAACGTTAGTAACTGAAACATCATTGCTTGAGACTTCAAGCGGGAAAAGCTTCTTCAATGGACGTTTCAATAGAATAATGTTTTTTGCTTTATCTAATGTTATCAATTCGACAGCGCGACAAATTTTGTCTTTTCCAGTCAATAACTTTTCAACACGACCAATCCTCCAAAACTGACGAGGTGTCTTGTCTTCAAAAATATGAACAATGTCTCCAATTTTCACACTCTTTATTAAAGGCTTTCCGTTTTCGCGCGTTTTCTCACGAATAGAAGTCAAATATTCAGTTTTCCATCGTTTCTTGAAATGATCTAGCACTGTCATTAGATATTTCGCGCGTTTAGTAAGTTTCTCTTTGTTGGATTCAACTGATTCCGAATCAATGTCATACAAGTCTAATAAACGACGTCCGCAAATAAGATGGGCGGGAGTCAATGGTGTCTCCGTAAGTTCGCTATGTACATATGTTAGAGGGCGCGAATTTAAAATTCCCTCAGTTTCAATTAGCACTGTTTCAAGTTCTTCATATCTGAGTTTGGCGTTTGACAAAGTTTTCTTCAAACAACGTTTTGTTAATTTGACGCAAATTTCGAACACGCCACCCCACCAGCTAGCAGTGGGGACGTTAAACCTCCATTGTATACCTCTGCTCGAAATAAACTTCTTAACTTTAGAATCTCGAAAAGTTGATCCGTTATCCGNTTAATTGCAGTGTAGACGTTAGATTAGAAACATACTATTAAATGATTTTTAGATTAACGGTTTAAAAATTTTTGCAGTACTGAATATTTTTGAGTTACAGGGACAGTGGAATGTTTTTAAAAGTGGGTGGGCTGAATGCTGCCACTGGGAAAATTTTAAGACCACACCCTTTAGATTGTTACATTCAATGTTTTAAGGATAGAGATGGCCATTAATAAGTCAATAATGGCAACCTAGCAACACCGGATAGATCAGTAAAACCTGCAATAACAAACTCACTTTTAAGAACATTTAAAGGTTCAGAGGAAATTTTTCTGAGCTTGTGAATATTTCATTAAAACTGGACAGAAATATGTTTCAAAGCACTAGATGCACAAAGCATGTCAATTACATGGTTCTTGCATATTGCAATGCATTCCCCCTGAATTGCACTGCTCTTAATTTTAAACCCAAGAATTAAGAACTTTTGCTAGGCTAGCTTAGAAAGTGGTGTTTCTAATATACGAGTTTTTACTGTACAGCAGATCTGTTTATTGAGATTAGCATATTTGAAGGACCATTATGGAAACAAGGTCGCATTGACCTTTGTAATTGTATCCCTGCCATTTTTAACCTGGGGTGATTTTAGATAAAATTTCTAGCTTTTGCCTGTGACTTTTAAACGTCTTAAGGCTGATTTCCAGTCAGTGGAATTTTCCGAGCGGGCGGACTTTTAAACAATCAAAAGTCATTCAACCTTAAATTTCTATTCAATTGCTAAGCGACATTTTCTGTCGTAAACAAAAGAATTTCCGCCCGCTCGGAAAATTCCACTGACTGGAAAATTGGCTTTATGATATTATAATTATTTTGATGGCAAAATTATGCTGTACATATTTGCTAGCTTGCGCCACAGACCATAATGACGGGTAATTGTGGTCTGTGTGATGGACTCACTTGTGTTGTTCCAGTTTCACAGAGATCTTGTGAAATCTGTTATTCCATGGCTATCCAAATGGGTTTCAGCAAAACCAAAAATACCAGGTGAATGTGAGAGACATTTTGGCATATTTTCTCAAAGTGTTTTAGTTTTTGACTTTGCCTCTGCTTGCCTGTGGCAATGATGTTTTTTATGCTAGTCTCCGCAGTAGTTTTCAGACAGTAAGTTCACAATGCAGAATGTGCCAAAGATATTTCTAATTTTATGTAATTACTTGGCATGTTTTCCGCCCATAGACCCTTCTGCTTCATTTTATTTACAGTTGTGAAATATTGTCTTCTTTTCTTATTTGTGAATGTAAAAACAATAGATTGACACACGGTTCTTGTAACAAAATTCTCAGTACATGCAAACCAATCCAAGGTGTGAGAAAAATGCTGTTTGATCTCAAATACTACATATGACTGATCTTTGTATAGATATCTATGAAAGAAATATGAAAGTCTAAATCACAAATCACGTGTCACATCTAAAATGTTTTTATTCCTCTCCAAAATGATATACTTTGTGTCTGAAAAGCACCACCATCAACTTTTCAAGACTTAAATCAAAAATGGCACCTGTCATCCCATCAATGAAACAGTTTTAAGTCTTTGGCACAATCCTATGTTTAATTCACATGTCAGGTCATCCAACTTCTTTGATTGGTTAAAACTTTAGACTCCTTGGCCATGGATTCAGAGTTTTGAATGAATCTATTGTGGCCTTCAAAACAACAACTTCTTTGCTAAAAAGCACAATGAAAGTGACTGGTTTGAAAGCTTTTCCTAAAGATGTTTGGTATCTATACAATGTTACCCTCTTAGTATCAAGAAATACCATCTTTGATGGATGTTATTTGTGACGTGCTGTTCCTAACAATCAGTTTTTGGTATTGATTCAAAAGTGTCTGATTAGAACTGCTGATACCCTAGAGGATTGTGGAATGTCATAATTCCAGTGAGAAGAATTTGATAGAGAACAAAAAATAGCGCAATGATGAGGGGCATATTGGGTGCACCAGGGCATAAGTTGTTATCAGTATCAACCCATAACCAAGTAATTGTAGTGTACAAATGACTGACCCAAAAATAACTGAAATAACTGTTGCCAAAATTTTAGACCCAAAAAGTAACTTGAGCATCCCTATTCTAAATCTACCAGAGTACTTGCTGGGATGGGGGATACCTAACATTAAAGATAAGATGTTCCCAATCCGACTTCTTAATCCCCCCCACCCCATCCATATTTTATTAGTCATCTTCTATTGCCCTTTTATTTTCAAGCGAACTCATTTTTAACAGTTCCCTGTCGCCTTTCCTGAGGGCATATGGCTTAAAAGCTCTATCAGAGCTCTTTCCATATGTCCTTTTCGGCATTATTAGTAATAGAAGCCTTACGATTATTAGATTTAACACGTTATTCATTTTCCGTAATATTTTTAGTATCATATTATATTAGTTTATCACATAGCTTTAGCTGAGATCTTTCACCTTGCAATATGATGAAAGATCTATAAGGTACACTGGTGCGAAATCTTGGAACAACATTCCTTTTAACATTAAACAATCTCCCTCAGTGATGAGTTTTTGTCGCCAACTAAAATTACACCTGTTCTCCACTAATTATCAAGTCTAAATCTTTTAGTTTTTTTGCATCAATCAATTTCTGCTTGTTTAAGATACTTCAAATTGAATAATATGTTTTTAGCATATAGGGGGTGCTCTCTCCTCGAATAGTTTATCTATTGTAGAGCTCCTCCTTTAAGAAATTCTTCTCCATACAAATTCCTAACGCTTTTGTAATTGTATTGTTTAAAGTTGTTGTTTACCTCTGTCATTGTCATTGTAATCTTTGTAAGCTGTTGTTAGTTTTTAAAGAATTTCATATTATGTAGTTGAATTTTAAATTGAAACTGAACTGAGAATATTCATGAAATTGAATTGAATTGAAATCGCTTGTTGTGTTTGAATTCATCCTTTTTTATGCACGAAGTAAAACGAGTACATATAGGAGTGGTGTTCTGTCCCCCCCCCCCCTAACTCAGTCACTCACTCAGTCAGTCAGGAACCAAGAACGCTTGCTGTGAATTACCGACGAATGCAAGGAATGCGATCAGTTGCCAACTGCTGGCTGCGCCTCCGCATCATGAAAGAATCCTAATGCCTAAAGTACAATTGGCACTGCGCCACGCAAACAAACCATTATGTGCAATTTGACCACAAATGGTCTATTACGTCCTATTGCCTTGGCCTCATAAATTCATAAATGATGCTTGGAATTTGCAGCTGTTTATCTGCTTTTTTACTTCCAACACTGGGCTCCTGCTTAGAAACCAAAACACTGAAGGACAGTATTCTAGCAACAGCCACTGCAAGAAGTAATGACATAACGCTGCCAATGAAACCAATAGGCCCCAATTAACAGTTTGATGGGGGTACAGTAATGGCTGGTTCGAAAGTTTACTCCCCAGTTAAAAATTGAAATATGAAATACGAAAAATACCAAATTTGCCTCAGCTTCGAAGAAGCTATTGCTCCCACTCAGAAATGTCTGAACCCTTTTACGGACATACATGAGAAGGTCGGCATTTGCTCTTTCCAGTTTGCAATGGTCATGACAAGACGGTAACTCCTTATTCTACCTTCTAATCCTTTTACCCCTGTGTCCTTAATACACGTCATCACTGCATTTCCCTAAGCTGTTTTAGGGCCTGTTTACATGAGGTGGGCCAGCCCACCTGAGTGGGCTGGCCCACTCAGGTGAGATGGTTTTCACGAGTGTTTACATGAGAAGAGTTCCATCCCACTCAGGTGGGCTGGCCTCTTTTTCGCGTTTTGAAAACGAGATCTTTTACAATTTTGGCGCCAAAAAACTTTTTCCGGAATTTTCTTCACCTCTATTCGCTTTTGCCGCGGTTTGTTTTGATTTTAAGCGCGAAGATTTGTTGTCCGCCATTGTCGATTCGGTGATGGAAAACTGGTTTGGCGCCAACGTTGTTTGCGCATGCGTATATCCGTCATTTCCAGCCCACCTGGGTGAGCCAGCCCACCTGATCGCGTTTGCATGATCAATTCTCATCCCACCTGACGCGGATCCCACCTGCCTTTCTCACGGATCTCACCTAGGTGGGCTGGCCCACCCTCCATGTAAACGTAACTGCAGATTAACAAAGGACTGTATTGAATACGCAGATCTCACTCAGGTGAGCCAGCTCACTTAGGTGGGCTGGCCCACCTCATGTAAACAGGCCATTAGGCTGTCCTGTACCAGCGTTCTTCTTCTTCGTACATGGCTAATGGGCCCTTTTAATTTGATTGGAAATGTCCCAGGCAGTCAGGTACTTAAGACTAAAATTATACTTACTGAACCAGCGGGGGTTTGGGGTAGGGGTAGATGGCTCCCCAAAAATTGTTCAACCAAAGGCAAAGAACAAAGCGACTATCTACCAATTGCATCCAATTGCTTCACATTTTTGGGCATCTTTAAGTACGACTATCTACTCTATCTACGAGGTCATTTTGACGTCCTACTGCAGAGTGTGGCAATTTTCAACGAGATCTCAGGTATGCTCAAATTTTGCATTATCCAATCAGATGATAGAATTAGTCCTGAAATTGTTTAGAAAGCCAATCAGCAATCACTTCTAACAATGAAACCAAAGTTTTCCTTGGTGGAGCCGCCAGCCGTCTATCTCCGCCAATACTACATTGTTCATTGCACCAACCTCAGTTAATCATTGCACATATTTAATTCAAAATACAATGACCCTAAAGCATCAAGGTCCAAAACTAGTATCATCTCGCTGCAGTGCTGCAACCAAGACATTGAAATAAAAACTTGTAGTATCGTGCACTGACACATTATCAAGCTTAGGCCTGGTTCCAAAAGCTCTCGACTCATCTTTCTTCGGCCTCTCTTTCAGTATGGGAATACCTCGTTCACCCAAATCACCCACTTTCTCCAGTCTCCAGGCACAGGTAGTGAGTATTATTGTGTTAATCAAAATAACAGAAGACTTGAAAATACCTCGTTTTTTTTGTTGTTTTCCTCTCCAAACTGTGCTCCAGTTCAAACCGTACTGTCTTAGCCAGTCAGCCCCCAATACCTTTGTTTTTCATTGTGTTTCCTTTCCAAACTGAGCTCCAATCCAAAAACTGTGCTGCCTAGGCCATTCCTTCTCAAATACAACAGAAATTCAAACCCGACCCAGTCCCCAAACGGACGGCCCAGAGAGAAGAGAGATTAAAGGTTTGCAGGTTCTTTTCTGCCACAGCAAACTTCCGCGAGTTCTGAGCCGCTCCCTGCAGTGCATTCAAACGCTTTCCCTGGTCATTTGCCGTCATTGTGATCGCCCATCATCCCTCTGCACATCTGTACTCTCTGTTGTGCGATTGCACAAACCACAATTCAGAAATGAGCAGAAACTTGCGGCCATTGCTCTCTGGCCTGAAATCTCTCTATGACCGAGGGTCAGCACTTGGTCCTTTCCTGCGCAGAGACGGCTTTGCGCCTACGCAAATCCGGGGGTCGCTGCACAATAATAGATGAATATGAGGCTCTCACAACAGAGTGAAAGGGCGGGAAATTCCACTTGTCAAGGACATGCTTCTAGAAAATATTTGACTTTACGATGAGCAATATGAGCAACTCGACGTCAATCAAGCTATGGTATGTGTCAAATTTGTTATATTTGTTTACTTTACGACTGTTTTTCCTGAAATGAACATGTTACTCAATTCTTTTGTACAAACCTCCAGGAGGAGAGGAGACGTTTTCACAAGAAAGAAACTTTCTTCAAACTTTCTTTCTTCAAAATTTCTTGGAAACCCAAAACTTCTCTTAAGACTTTTCTCAAGTTGATTGAAACGATGAAACTGATTTACGATTGATTTTTTGAAATTTTTTGAGAATTACTTTGTTAATTCTATTTCTTTAATTACTTGATTGGTGGGTGCTTGGTTGGAGGGGGGTGGTGTTGTCCCTGATCAGGGAAAGGGGTACACATTTTTTATAAGAAACTTGGATCAGACCATAGTACTAAAAGTTTCTTAATTTAACATCAAAATTTCTGCATTTCAGTACTAAAAGTTTCTTAATTTGTTTCTTATTTCTTCAATTCATTTTTCTCTTTTTGGTATTTGGTGTGAGAAAAATTGTGCAATACCATATATTCTATGTCAATATATTATACTTAACTTCCCATACATACACTTTAGGATGTTGCTCCTTGACAAATAAGAATAAAAATAAGAATGATTGATAAGGTATTGATATTGATGTAGTCCTGTAATTATTGACTATATAATTCTGGGTATTTTTGTTAAGGGAAATTACTTTTGTATCAATTTTTATGCTAGAAGTTTTGGGTTTCCAAGACGAGTTTGAAGAAAGTTTCTTTCTTGTGAAAACGTCTCCTCTCCTCCTGGNTTCTCCAGGCACTCGAGAAATTTATTTCCTCCTCTTTGACTCTCTCCTTCTCTTTCAGTACTAAAATTCCCGTGCACCCAAATCACCCAAATCACCCACTTTCTGCAGGAACTCGAGAAATTTATTTCCTCCTCTTTGACTCTCTCCTTCTCTTTCTGTACTAAAATTCCCGTTCACCCAAATCACCCAAATCACCCACTTTTTCCAGGCACTCGCGAAATTTATTTCCTCCTCTTTGCCTCTCTCCTTCTCTTTCAGTACAAAAATTCTCCGTTCACCCAAATCACCGACTTTCTGCAGGCACTCTTTCTCGGTCTCTTTATAGGTTCATAACTCAATTCTCTCTACTTATTCTGAAAATATTGATTCTGATTAAAATTGATTCTGATTAAATTGAGTCTGATTCTGATTCTGATTAAAATTGATTCTGATTGAAAGTGATTGTGAATAAAATTCATTCTGACTGAAATTCTGATTAATAGTGATTCTGTATAAAATTCATTCTCTGATACATCGAGGGTCTGCCAACAAAATGACGTCATCAGCTCCAACAACAAAATGGGGAATTATTCCAGAACAAAACATGTTATGGAAAAACTGAAAACGGCGTTCTTCGTTGTTCAACCAGGCTATTGGCTTTTGCAAATAAAAAATTTCGCTTCAATTCACCTTTAAATAAGCATTTGATTTTGTCAACAGGAAATACTAATATCTGATTGGCTAGAACTCGACCGCAAGTTTTATATGCTTAGATTCCCTTTAATTTGTAGCAGACAAAATGCTTTCCTAAACTCGAGAAACTAGACAATAGGCACACGTGTGTCTCTGGTTTATCCATTATGTAACTTTAGGAATTTCGTAAAAATTCTTGGGCAACAAAACAGTGTTAATGTACCTAAGGTCAACGGGCGTAGCGAGGCGTAGCGAACTCTTGCTTAGAAAATGCCCGAATTTGTCTATTGCTTTCTATAAACAATCCATTGTTTTAGTTAACAATAGCTATCGTTCTGTAAAATTTTGCTCGAAGTTTTTCCTAACCTAAATATGTTAAATTTGGCCCAAAAATATTGACGTTTTAGAAAGTTATTGGGGCACCCACTGTCTACTCCCCTTTGTACTGCATACATACAAATGAGGTGCTTGGGTACTTTTGGGAGCTGATTCTGTGTCGAACCAGAAAATAACGAAAATTTGTCAAAACTTCTTATCAGTAAGTTTCGCCCAAACTCTTGTAATTTTTTAACAGATTACCAAAAACTAAGGGTGTGTTTGATTGGCACCAATTCCTAAAACGGTAGTTTTGGTAGACTCGGAATTTGTGTTTGATTGACTCCGAAATTCTCAAAAGGGTAGGTTTGGTAGGCCTTCTGAACCTCCTGCTCCAAAAGGCAGAAGGTTTGGCAGACTTTGGAGAGATCCTTGTTTTCATTAGCGAATCGCAATGGTGAATCCAAAACCTGCTGTTTTTAAGATTTCTGTGTTTGATTGGGAACTATACTTCCGTCTCTGCGAAGTCTACTGTTTTCAGAATTTGGTAGGTTTGGAATTACCGATCAAACACACCCTAAATACTGTAATATAATTCATAAATTATCAATAAACTTCCAAATCGTCTGCAATGTACAATCAGGGAATGTCGGGAACATAAAGCTGAATGGTACCATCAATTCAAAACATAATTTAACATATTTTTCTATATACATATAAACCAATTCAATTACATTGCAGAAATGTTACTCAACTCTATTATTTAACATCTCATACAAAGAGATCGTAGAAGAATATTTCAAGGTCTACAAAAATATCCCAAAGTGACTGCTTTTGAGAGAACGCTTTAATGAACATCTTTTGGGTTTACGAAGCAAACGAAGACTCATATTGTAAAAATCTCGCTCTTTGATTTAAGACAGCGTCCTAATTTGTTTTAAATGGGATTGTGTACACCCTTCAATAGTTTTGGTTTTAACACTGTTTGTTGCCTAGTGTTGATTGGAGATTGTGTTCTGCATCTTAACCTGGGGGGGGGGGGGTACTCAATAATTTTCAATGACAGGTTTGTGTCATTCATAATGGTGGGTTTTCTGGAGAGTATTATTATTTTTAACATTTTGCAAAATTCTACTGTTTAATAGGGCATGACATGACATCATCATAAGACAGGGTGGGTCATCCAAAACTTGGGGCACAGCCCTGTACTAAAGTGGGTCAAGTATCTCCAATGTATCTTTTTTATATACACACAATATAAAAATTTACAATTGAACAAACATATTTACGATAAACGATACCATAGGGAGCATGATGTACATGTCAACCCAGTGACCTTTACACATTAACAAAATACAAAGATACTAAAGGCTATACCAAAGTTTCTGTTGGTTTCTGTTTAGGGAGAACCGTTTAGGTCGAAAAATATGGATGCCATCTGCTCGAGTAAAATTTTGTGACAGATTTTGGTATAGGCTCTAGCCACATAGATACATTTACTATACATTCCTTATGTTAAAGGAATGTATCTTATTCCTGGTATCTTAGAGAGCATTACCTTTCTAAATTTCATAATTTTTTATATTTGTTCAGAAGTGAACTAAATTGATCCTTTCATTGGCAGATTATGGTGGCTACATGCCCAAGGTTTTCAGCGGAATTTGTCTGTGCATGCCGAGTTTGAACAAGTTCTTCTGTTATCTACTTCAGTCGCAAAGAAACAACAAACTCAACTTTAGGCACAGGGAAACCAGATTAAGTGTTGATTTTTGTAGTTTTTGTTATTTGGTAATTTATTCTATTTTTGTATTAAATCAACCTCCTGTTATTTTCCGTGATTTATTGTGCTGCGCAGCGAAATTCAACTGACCAGGAGCGAAGGGATGGGCACTGCGAAGGCGCGCGCGAAGAGAGGGAAAAAAAATAGCATTCATTTTATGTTATTTTTTCATTTTCTATTATTTAACGACGGTAGCCCCGTCAGTCCTGTGGGGTCTGCTTTACAGGGGGCCGGGCACAAAAGACTAACACGTAAACACCTAATTTACAANAAATTTTCTGAAAACTTCTGCAGGACAGTGAAGACTGAAGAAGGTGGTATAGGGGGGGAGGGGGGCGTCTTGCAAGTCTTGCACCCTAGCCGGTATTTGAAGGAATTCAAAATTGACTACAAATTGAACACAGCCAAATCGATTGACTTTGAACAAATAAGAATAATTTGAGCATGATGGGTGCCTGAAATTGAAGACCTCTGCGCCTTCTTCTAAAGTTCAGTACATTTCACCAGGTAGCTGCTCAATGACGTTACAACATCTGATTCATGGCTGCTACATTTATGAAAACATGAAAGGATGTATTATTGGCAGGTACTTCCTATGCTT
The DNA here is from genome assembly GCA_004194415.1 of Aurelia aurita. NCBI lineage: Eukaryota > Metazoa > Cnidaria > Scyphozoa > Semaeostomeae > Ulmaridae > Aurelia > Aurelia aurita. Next base: position 126,843 of record REGM01000050.1, read on the forward strand.
TCACTAATTGTTCTAACATACAACAGACGCTTTTGTAATGTAAGCCAGATAAAGTCTCGTTCTTATTTTTGTTTTGTTTTTTGTTGTTTCAAAATTTGAAAGGAAATACCTCCTGTCCATAATGTTCTTGTTTGTGAAAATCATTTGAAGTTGCCGCTTTTTTCTTAAATATCGTACATGTCTGCATTGCTAGATGCTTCACCCCTTTGTTGGGAAAACAAAGAAAATGGTCGCCCTCATATCAATGCATGACATGAAAGAACAAAGACCGGGGCAATATCTGGTTTACACGACAAAAGCGTCTGTTGCCTGTTAGAACAATTGGTGAAAGCATAGGAAGTACCTGCAAATAAATCCTTTCATAAATGTAGCAGCCATTGAGCAGCTACCTGGTGAAATGTACTGAACTTTAGAAGAAGACGCAGAGGTCTTCAATTTCAGGCACCTAAACATGCTCAAATTATTCTTATTTGTTCAAAGTCAATCGATTTGGCTGTGTTCAATTTGTAGTCAATTTGGAATTCCTTCAAATCCCGGCTAGGGCATTGCAAGACGCCGCCTTCCCCCCCCCCAAAACCACCTTCTTCAGTCTTCACTGTCCTTCAGAAGTTTTCAGAAAATTTCAAAGTTTCACACGCACACGCACGCGGAAATTATTTTTATCAGCCTCATACTCATCCACTCATTCTGTCTCTCTTTCAGAAATATTGTGACGTCATGTACGTTAGCGTACTATGATCTAGTGCCGACCCTTCTCTGTGGTCTGATGAACGCGCTAGTCACCGCTCACCACCGCTCGTGGATGATCAATGAAAACGAGGCTTTCATTTCTGCTGAGTCATGGAAAGGCAAAATCNTTCAAAGTCAATCGATTTGGCTGTGTTCAATTTGTAGTCAATTTGGAATTCCTTCAAATCCCGGCTAGGGCATTGCAAGACGCCGCCTTCCCCCCCCCCAAAACCACCTTCTTCAGTCTTCACTGTCCTTCAGAAGTTTTCAGAAAATTTCAAAGTTTCACACGCACACGCACGCGGAAATTATTTTTATCAGCCTCATACTCATCCACTCATTCTGTCTCTCTTTCAGAAATATTGTGACGTCATGTACGTTAGCGTACTATGATCTAGTGCCGACCCTTCTCTGTGGTCTGATGAACGCGCTAGTCACCGCTCACCACCGCTCGTGGATGATCAATGAAAACGAGGCTTTCATTTCTGCTGAGTCATGGAAAGGCAAAATCGACTTAGTTGCGCAGACTCTACTCTTTGGGTGAGGAGCGTTGAGGCTGCACGCAGGCTACTGGGCGTTGGTTAACAAGATTTCGTGCAAAGATGGAGTTGGGGAGAAAAATGTGCAGAATTTACAGAATCGAAATAGTGAGTCATAATATTATCTAATTTCTGTTCAGATTTTATCAAGGCTAGGCCTACTGTGTATTGATTTTTTCGCTGTGCTTCAAGAATTTGCTTAGGCCAAATCGGCAAAACTCTGGTTTGGAGGTGCATTTCAACTTTGGAAGCACAAATATCAACCAGTAAACGGTATCTAGGTTCAAGTTAACTTTTCAGGATTAGTTCTTCATTCCATTCATAACTGAGAGGCCGTCCTTGATGATGTTTCTGTTGCGATATCTTGAATTGCGAGACAACAATGGAATCGCTCTCTGCCAATGAGATTCGGTTCCTCGACCCGGGGAACCCCACGTGACCGCAGACAGGCTTTCCGTCGCTGATGCGCAGACTCTACTGGAGGAGGAACCTCACTTCTCTTCAGGGAATCAGTCGAGTCTGCACGCAGGCTATGTTTCGATCCGTGCAACAGTTAAAAAAGAAAAACAATAGCGCACCAGTAACCGCTTATTGTAGCTGATTCCCAGAAGTGCAACCGCAACTGCTATCATCAAGATTGTTACTATGGCAGTCAACACAACTTGTTGGTTGTAGAACCTGGGGGTTAGTAACACCCCGGGGGGGCCACTCCTATACTTTTCTATAGTATCATGCTCGTACAAAGGTGCAACATATGCACCCTAAACGCTGACCTTTTTTAGCAAAATACATACCCTAATCGCGGAAAATTTTCTTGATAACATACCCTTTCCCGTGTCACATTGAATTTGTCAAGTTTAGGTACCCTAATCGCGGACAAGTCACTTATCAAAATTGTTGGTATGGCCAGTGTGATTCTGTGTGATGAATCAGGGACGAAGAGTTAAACCTACAGTAGTTGAATTTTCCTAACACATTTTCCCAAATCAAATTCTATTTTAAAATGCTTGATTAAAAATATCATCACAGAAGCGTTTCGATTTATCAAATGCAAAAAAGTACACCCTTTTTTAAAATTATGGTCGAATTGGCACCCCTAAACGAGGGCCCTCGCGGGCCCGTGCCTACGTTGAAAAAAGGTACCCTTTCCCGCGTTTTTTTGTACGAGCATGATAACACATCAGGTACCAAGTGGCCCCCCCGGGAGTAACACAAACGTACGGGAAAATACAATTTGGGGGAGCTGCCCGAAACCAAGGCTAAATTCGCGAACATTTTGCTCGACTTCAGGCGGATCTTTGCCCGACTATGGCTGATTTTTCTTTTTTTTCCAGCGTTGGGGGGGGGGTTGCCGCCTTTCAGCCCTCCTGGATTGTACGTGTATGCTAAAAATATACAGATGCCACGCAGATTTTTTCCACACATGATCAAATTGCGAATGGCGCAACCCCATCTCTAGCCGGATCTCTAATTCGTACTTTCTAACTCTATATCAGATACATGTCATCCTTAGACAGAAGATTCGTTCGAATTGATCTGGCCGTATTCAAATTCATTGGTGCTTTGCTTATATCGCCATGACACCTTTATACAAAATCAGTTTGCTTACTGCAATCCTGTTTCCCAATACAATACACGTATCTTTTTACTAGGAACTTAGGTACGGGGGTGTGTTGGTAGTCAGTTTCTTAAATTTTCATTTTTGCTACCGTATCAAAAGTTTCTGATGAATTTCTTGAATTTTAATTCTCTTGAGGTAGAATTAATTCATTTTTATTACAAGGGCTCCAAAAGCATCTTTTTATATCTCAAAACAAGCACTAACAGAAATCCCACTCAAAACAGTTTAAACCTATTTCAGATGGGGTATTTTTTTTATATTTTGGCATGGGGGGCGTTTTTCGCTCCCACCTCTTTTTCTCTGAAACTACAAAGGATATAACAATGATACTTACCTCAGTTGTTCTTTGGACAATAAGCTTTTCAAATATAACAATGGTAATCAATTAGTCACATCATCCGTTGCTAGGCGACCAAAAAACAAAGGAAAATTGACAGATTTATGGCTTCTTCACAAGAAAAATTCTATTTAATTAATTACATGACCGATTTTAATTCAAATGGTCTTAAGTAATGAAAAACACAATGTAGATTCAAATTATATACTTTTCAGCAATTTTCAGTATCTATTTTTAGAACAATTAGCATTTAATCAACTCTTTGTTCTCCATACAGAATCTCACTTCCGTTTTTTCATAGTAGTCTTCCTATTTCCAATCCATATGGACTATAAATGCATTAAACAAGCAAGCTAAAGCAAATTTGCTGCAAAATGTTCAATTCATACACTTATTCATCTGAAAAATGACGTCATAAATGTAAATGACGTCATATATATTAAATTTTGCTAATGTCAGCAAATATGGAAAAATTATATATCAAATGAAAGCTCTCATTATGGTCGATCGAATGATACATGTTTCAAGTCAATCAGGCAAGAAACAAAAACATTATGGGCATTTTAAGCATTTTTTGTCGACCACTCTCCAAATATGGTGCTATTGTGGTCACGTGATCAAATCTAGAACATTGAAGTAATGAAATTATAATTGGCAACTAAATTTCATTAAAAGTTACTAAGCTTTGGTTGTCATACCTTGTGTCGTTTAGTTGTCGTTTAGCAACAAAGTTTGGTTGGGGGGGGGGTGAAAAACGCCCCCCATGTCAAATAGGCTTAACGACAGTTGCCAATACTGCACAATGTCAAAACATTTTTGCGTGACCTGGAAAATTGAAGCTACAAATTAAAAAACTTTGTTAGATTTTTAAATCCAGGTAGCCCGGTTTCTCGATTTTTGAAAAATTGAGCCTACAGTTCCTTATAAGCTATTCCTTTTAAAACTTGAGTGTACACAGAAGCTTAGTTTGTTAAAAAACAATCGACCAAACAATCGCTTATTCTTACACAAGAATCGACCAAACAATTGCTGGTTGTTAAAAACTAATCACCAATTAGACCAAACGAAACACGAAATTTCCCACCATTCGTTTATTTATAAGAAACTTCGAAAATTTAAGAAACTCTAGTACCAAGTTCGAAAACAGCTAACAAACTTGTAGATGCTAAATTCAAAGATATAATGGCAAAAAAGTCGTTGAAAGCTTATTCTTGAGTAAAATTAATGCTAGTTTCAAGTTTTGAATGAACGAAAATGACATTGAGACTAGATGTGTCAAATTGTCTTCTTTCTACTAACTACTATCAACTGCATATATAACAGCATGCAAGGGTGGGCATGATGCAGTGAGGACAGTGGTCCCATGTATGTCCACGTAACCGGTTTATTTCTCCCATACTATGTTAATGTCTGTCCCTAAAATCAGGTTTATTTTGAACTCTTTTCAACAATATCATTTTGAAAGTAGCTTGGACTGTTCATCTTCTTGGATGTTGGTCAATATCTGTCCTCAAAATTAGGTTTTATCGGAGTATTATAAAAATATATTTCCCCAAAACCAGTTTTTTTAAGCGCGCAATTTGTACTGGTATGCTGAAAAATGGGTTGGTGAAATCATTTTTCCAAGACATACAAAGGACCATAAAAAACACAACACATGCCCACCCTTGAGCATGTCAACAGAATATGTCAAAATCGTTTGTACAGATGGGTAAAAATACATAATATGCCAGGTATCAACTGTCTAAAGAATCGTACATGAATCAATCTGCTGAGGCTTGATTACTTGATGAACCAGATTACTTGATTGTGTATACCCTTCAATAGGTTTGGTTTTAACACTCTTTGTTGCCTAGCGTTGATTGGAGATTGTGTTCTGCAACTTAACCTGGGGCGAAGGGTACTCAATGTTTTTCAACGACAGGTTTGTGTCACTCAGAATGGTGGGTTTTCTGAGGAGAACTCTCTAAAGCAGAGTATTGTAATTGTTCAAAACCCTTAAAGGAAATCTAAGCATATATATATATAAGCCTTTGATAAAACGTCAACAGGAAATACTGATATCTGATTGGATAGAAGTTTACCGCAAGTGGCTCGAGTCATTTTCATATGCTTAGATTCCCTTTAAAACAGGATCCTAATGGAACATTTTGCAAAATTCTACTGTTTAACAGCGTATGCCATGACATCATCAAAACACAGGGTGGTTCATCCAAAACTTGAAGCACAGCCCTGTACTAAAGTGGGTCAAGTATCCCCGATGTATCTTCTTTCTTTTTATATACACAATCCAAAAATTTACAAAACAGTTTAAAAAAAAATGATACCATAGGGAGCAAGATGTACATGTCAACCCAGTGACCTTTACAGTTAACAAAATACAAAGTTTGAACGAGTTTGAACAAGTTCTTCTGTTATCTACTTCAGTCACAAAGAAACAACAAACTTAACTTTAGGCATGGGGGGAACGCCAGTGTTACTTTGGTTCCACTTTGGAAAGTTTACAGGAACTCTTGCAATGTTTAGCCATGCAATCACCCATATATTTTTAGCTACTCTGGTTGAAAATTGTTTCAAGAAATTCTTTATTTGAGACCAAAATACAGTAGTGGTTTGTGGAAAATTACAAATAAATTGTCACGATCAATTTTAAGCCTCAGTCCGATAACAGAAGAGAAATTTTCAAATTGGACTGATGTTTTTGCTGTTAGACTTTCAAAAGCAATGGATACATTTTTGACTCACATGGCCTCAAACATTACTTTGTAACTCGAACTAAGTTAGTTAAGCACAATTCTTTCGCAACTTAACAACTCTCTCTTTTTTACAAATTCTTGAGAACTCATAAAACATTAAAGGGAGTGCAAAGACCAGCAGCCTTTGCCATCGTTTGTTTTTGTTTTTGTGAATTTCGTACAGTCAGTTATTCTGGAAGCTGTGCAGAGCAAGTCGCTGACTGTGCGCAAAGCATGCTGGTCTTTGTACTCCCTTTAAGCTACAGAACTACTTTACTGTGTGCAGTTCAATGTTGGAATAGAATACGTTTTTTTCAAAACAGTCTTACGAGCTATTGAAAACTCTTATTCAGTTCTTAAGAATTCTTAAAAATGCATACTTTATATTAAGTTACAAAAAAACTCTTATTCAGTTCTTAAGAATTCTTAAAAATGCATACTTTATATTAAGTTACAAAAGAACTGTACTGTATTTCTGGTATTGTAAATTTAGTTTTTATCTATTTAAGTTTGTATTTCTGAGACTGGGTACTTTCCATCACTTCATGGATGTGCTCAAGTTTGTCATATAGTTGCTCATTCATAAACAATAGATTTCTCAATGCATCAGTGAGTTGGTAAGCATTGTTAGGAAACAATGAAAGCCATGCAAATCCAGCGACCGCTCCTCCTCCTAAAGCAATTGGCAAACTGATTTTTGTTTCTTGATACTTTCCATACAGGTATAGCCATGATATACCCATGCAAGAGAGACGAACGCTGCGTGAAACCCATTTGGCTGTGTTTGCTTTCCTTAGCAGATCTTTGATGACTGGCTCAACTTTACCAAGCGTCCTTCTACAAATGTTTATCTTCAGCGTTGCCTCTCTGATAACGTTATCAAATTGTAGAGCTTTAATTTCATCAAGAAATTTTTGCTCGATAATGCTCTTTAAAATTTCACCAGCCTGATCAACCAGGACTGCAATGTTTTCCTCTTGTGTTTGTACATATTCAAGTGTTTTAATGATGTGGCTCCTTTCAGCTAGATAAGGGTCATCTGGTACATCAATATACTTGACAAAAATTTTCAAAAATTGGAAAATCTCCAACTGAAATGCCAATTCTAGAAGTAAAAAGAAATTCGCATTATCATACTGAAGAGATATTGCAAGCAAATCATTTAATCATTTAATCTTCTATCTGCATGCATCCTTCAAATGCTTCACAGAACGTTGAAAATTGTATGAATATTGAACTGTGTCCACTCCAACTTACTTTGTATGAGGTACTGCAGATTGCTGTTCACAGTATACTTTACAGTACTATTTACAGTATATTATCAAAGAAAAGATTTTAAAATATTTTGTCTGACAATTGTCAGAGCAAATCATCATAGACTAGGGCAAGGCCGGATCTTGTGGCGGAGGCGTTGGCTGCTCTTGGTTGGCGAGCCGGGCTGGGGCGATTGGTGGTCCGGGTCTACGGTCGCTTTGGCTTGGCGCGTCGATCGGGGGTGGCTGGCGCTGGTGTTACAGAGTCAGCCCTTGCCCAAAATTTGTTTTCTCTTTGTAAATATTTTCTTTTAATATAAATTATCAATTATTGTAATTAGGTTTTAACATTATGGTTTTTCCTGTAATTAGGTTTGGATTATTTTTAGTTTAGATTATATTGTAACTGTTTTTAATGGAGGGCCCCTTGAAAATCAGCCTTTGCTGAATGGCAACCCTCCCTAAATGAATCAAATATGAAATATAGACTCATCTTTTTTTATAAGAAACTAAGGTCTGGGGTTGATAGGCAGTTTCTTAAATTTTAGGGCCATTTTGCTACCAAAAGTTTCTTACGTGTTTCTTATATTGTTACAGTAATGCCCTAAGTTTAGAGAAACTAGAATAAATACACTGCACTTAAATTTGATTTGAAATGAGATAACATCCCTTTCATCTATGTACAAAC
>REGM01000050.1:140959-165436 GCA_004194415.1 Aurelia aurita
CTTTAAAGAACTGCAAGATACAGAGGAAGTACTGGTCCTTAATAATCATTGCACATGCTCTTTATTTTTCGACAGAAGTGTTTCCGAAATGTTTGCACATTTTCTTCCATTTTTCAACACACCTACCTTCTTTTTCATCGAAGTTCCTAGTTTAACTAGCGTTGTAAAAGATCAGGGAGCGACAATAAAATGAACAATACTCACAATAATCTTACTTTGCTACGAAGACTTTCTCCGATTTAACTTTCTGTAGCCCTTCTCCAAAGCAGGCCTACTACGAGTTTGCCTAAAGTTTTCCTACAAACTTTTAAAAGAGGTTTGGTTGTTTTGTTTCAGGGGCTTACATTCTCTACTCTAATCCCCTTCTATAATCTGTTAATGACTCTCCTGGAATCTCTATTTATCTTGAATGGAGCTTCACACTTAATCAAATGGGACAACAGGAAAGTGATTTTTGCTCCCTCCATTCTCATCCAGTTTTGACCCTCAAAAGGTTTTGCATTCCAATAAATAATGATAGTTTTTCTTTTTGTGCTAACACAATGCATGCTTTGTTTCAATTTCTTGGTAGTAAAACAGTATGTTTGTTACGGTAGGCACTTTTAGGAATCTTGTGGAACACAATTCTTCTAAAATCGCTTGTAATTATGGAATGGAAAGACCGATTTCAACCAAATAAATCTCTTTTTTTTGTAACAAATAAAACCAGTTAAAAACTACAAATACATGCCAATATTCTATGCCTGCCATAGCTGGAATGGACATAATTTCATCAAGTTCCAACTACGGACAGCCACTTACAACAGCCACTTACAACAATGCAACAATATTCATAAGATTCGACAAAAAAACAAACTCAACCAGGGTCTCAGATAGGAGACCCCCCCCTAATCCATCTTCAAGCAGCTAATAGACACTACCGAAAATGTTCTCAAATGGATCAAACACCCAGCAATACCTCTAATACCTGCTATATGATGCAAAATTGGGGTACCCGGTACAAACACTACAAATAAAAAGAAAACGTTGCTGTTGTTTTATGCTTAAGTTAAATCTGAAAACCTTTTCGTCTTTTTGATGAAGGAAATTGTTGCTTCAAGGATCATTCAATTGATAATCACATTATGCTGTGAGTCTCCATCCCTAGACACACGTTTAGACAGAAATCTAATCATCCTCATGCCTCTTCTTGCCTTGCTAATAGCCTTTTTAATATGACTTTGAAAATTCAGTTCAGAATCAAGTAGCAATCTTTTGCTCAGACTTTCTATCAACTTCATCGTTCCCTAGTAAAATGTGTGGATGGAATGGTTTTATTTTTTGCAAGAGAAAACAGTATCTTCAATTTTATTTGCATTAAATTGCATTTTCCACTGCCATGCCCATAATCGATTCCTCTCAAGGTCTGAATTGTGCTCGTCAGCAGTTCTTCTTTCATCAAACATCTTAACATCGCAGCTCACATTCTCAACAAGGTCATTTATGTAGACAAGAAAAAACAGTGGACCCAAGACAGAGCCCTGTGGCACACCAGCACATATTGTTGCCCATTTCGAGCTTTTGCCGTTCAGAACAACCCTCTGTTTATGATTTGCTAAGTAGTTCTGAATCAAAGAAAGGACACTCCCATTTACACCATTGCATTTTATTTTATATAGAAGGCCCTTGTGCCAAACCCTGTCAAAGGCTTGGGAAAGTTAAAGAAAGACAGCCCTCATTTCAAGGCTAGGACAGGCATCAAATGCTTTACAGATATGTTTTGAGTTATGGATAATAATTGATTAATAGTGGAGTCACCTGGCCGAAAACCTGACTGTTATCGAGCTAGAAGTCCATTCTCACAAAGATGTTTGTAAATTTCACCAATCCTTATTTTTCGAATATCTTCCCAAAGATGGGTAGAAGCGAAAAAGGCCTGCAGTTCATTTTTTCAGCCTGCTGTCTTTCTTGTGTGCAGGAATTATACTGTATTTGCCTTTTCCCAAACAGAAGGATAGCTTCCTGTCTCTAAAGAGTTTTCAAAGATTATACATAGGGGCTCAACTATTGAGGCATCGCATACTGTATCTTAATCATATGAACTGATATGTTGTGGCAGCCACTAGATTTTTTGGAATCAACGGCACAAATTAATCATAGAACTTTATCCTTGTTAATTGCAATATCCGTTAACACTGAATTGCATCAAAGTAAAACGTTTATCACGTTTGTGCTTTGTGCACATTCGAAAATACAAAATGTACTGTATTCTGAGGCTATTGCGGTTTCTTTCCTACATCCTTAACTTTGATCCAGTCCGCTTGGCAAGAGGCAAGAGGCTCTTGCTTTCTACCATGCTGCAAATATTTTTTGTAAACTATGTGTTTGCACCTGATTGCTGTTTTTACCACTGATAAACAAATGAAAAGGTACAAATAGGCAAAAAAACAAAGCACTGAAACAAGTATGCTCTCAAAGGGAATTAATTTAGAGACTGTTGGGACAAGTCTAAACCTAAGTGCAATCCCCGCACTCCATTCATTGATTCCTATGGGCATATGACGTCTGCATGATCTCCTTGGCAATTCTCAAAGTCCAGTTTAATTGAAAAGAAATAAGTATCTGACATTGGACGCAATAAACAGCAGCTGAAATAAAGGAATTTCTTGAAAAACAACATAACAAAATTAAGAAACATCAAAACAACAAGTTAGATTTTCCGCACAGTTGGTAATCCTGCGAACTAACGTGTGAGAGAAAAAAGCAACATAGGATTTTTTGAGGTAAATCAACGATGTCTTTCAAACGCTTCAGGAAGGACCAAGAAAAAAGTCATCCAATTAGATGGGCGTAGCAATTAAACTGACTGTAAAATTTTGGGCCTTGTTTGTCGGCTTTGTCTCTAACAGCAGAATGGACTACGGCTGCAAACACCAATCCAAATCTATATCGCTCAAATCAGCCATCAGTTTCATCCTACTGCAGTCCACAAATCAATACATTTTCTGATTTCAAAATTTCAACCAGTTTAAATGCAAGAGGTAATCAAGTTCAAAATAAGCAAATGTCCAGTTAAGTCAATAGTTTTGAAAGCAAAATCTCAAACTACCTGGCTAGCAGAAGAGCATGACTGAGGTCCAATTATTATTCAAACATAGAACTCTGGGAGATGCAAAGTGACTATTTTGTTTATTTTTAGCTTGAAATTAGCTAAAATGAAACAAATTCAAAAGCTTCTCTGGATTTATTAAAGAGGTAGGCCCTCAGCTCAGGGGGTAAGAATAGCAGGCCCGGGGTAAAATGGTTAAGGCAAAAGAAAACGGCTAGTTTGCACTTTAGCGGACACACTTTTAACATTCCCCCATGTTTGAATTTTGTATTGATTTTTGGGTGGAAAATGCATCAGTACTTAGATTGAAATATACTGATTGAACAAGCGGGGGAATTTTAAACCAAAAGAATATATCGATCACCGGTTCCTGCTGCAATTTTAGGCCATGTTTAGGTCATTTTGACTTTCTCCCGCAAGTGCGAATCAGTCGAATCACATTCAAATTTTGTATTATCCAATCAGATGATAGATTTTCTATTCCTATTGTTTAGAAAGCCAATCAGCAATCAGTTCTTACAATATAATTCAATTAAACCTCTGTTTTCCTTGGAAGCTGTGTCCGCCACAGTGCATTTGACCCAAAGAAAACGGATGTGAATAAGGTTCATAAAGATCATGATTGGCTTACCATCTTACCCTTGCCCACCATTCTCTCCCCTGCATGCCCAACCCTTTGATTTATTTCGACTATAAGTAAACATGTCTGTGAAATTTATCCATATACTGTGAAATCTATTTATCCATCTGCAGTTTTAAAGAAAAACACAACAATTAACACTGGTTTAGAAAAGGGTCTGCAATAAAGGTACTTATCCAGTGTTAACCTTAGACTGACGATGTGATTCCTTGTATTCGTTCAATGCTTTCAATCTGATGTTTTTATTTTCTCTCACACAAGGATTCACGACCAAACAGATTCTAAACAGAGACTAAAACCTGAAGAAAAAATCAAATGTCTTCCTCCTTTGAAGGTCGAAAGAAAAGTCGAACGTCGCTTCGAACGTAGCATCGAACGTCGCTTAGCTTCGAAAAGTGGAACGTTGATCTAATCAGCCAATCAAACGCTAAGAATAGGCATGTGGTCTAACCTTATTAAGAAAGTCGAGATTTGATTGGATGCGCCCTAAATGCGGCGCATTAGGCCATTTTAGTCTCTGTTTTGAAGCTGTATTGTCATGAGTCTCAGTTTGAAGCCATAATATCCTCCAATTCAATGCGGAAAACGGAGACTCATGTAATCAGTCTATGTTAACCTCAGTGGCATCATCATTAATCATCATCTGTCTTTCTGATCCTCAGTATTACTTCGTGTATGCATCTTCATAGATCTTTATATTTAAGTTAGCCTTTTGCCCATGCAATGAATTTTTAAAGAAATAAATTTTGCAAAGTAAATTGTATCAATAAGAAGTGGCAAATACCCCATCGTTTTTTTTTTCTAACCCAGCATAATGTATAAATGTAATATTTTAACTGTGCCGCAACTGAGGGGTAATACCACTTGGTAAAATTCTTTTATGCCTTTGGCAAAATCCTCATGAAAAGTTCTAAAGATCCATTCTGACATTTTTTTAATAGATTTTAAGTGTTTAATACTTTTCATGGTTTCTTCTGCTTTGCCCCTAGTAATAACAATAGTCAGAGAGTGCTGTGTTCTGGGTTTACTCACAAGAATTGTTTGCAATTTGTTTACGATTGTGGTCAGTAGCAACATGTGCAGGCAATGGCTTCAAGAATCCTCTAAAGCACTGAAATCATGAAACTCAAAAAATAGTTATAGTTACGTGAGAAAATTGGTTGGTTTATTGCCTTTTAATTAATTCGATTGACCATGCATATAATGCTGTTCTTTTTGCATGCAACAATTAAGATGTCCATATCATACTTTCCATACTGCGCATGCGCTAATGTCTGTAGTGACNAAATTCTGATCGTTAGGGTTGACCAAATATGTATACTTTTCTTTGGGACACCCGGTATGTCGACAGGAAATAATGATATCTGATTGGTTACAATTTGATTGCAAGTGGCTTGAGCCACTTTTATATGCTTACATTCTTTTTAAGAAACTAAACTGTTCTCAATAATTCTTGAGAATGTGTAGGCAAGAAAACAGTGATAGGGTGAGCAATGCCTGTGCTGTATTGAACAAGGGCTATTCATTCATAACAGATAATTTTGCTTCTCATGTGTGTAGGCAAGTGCACTCAAAGAAGGTCAAGAGGAATTGCTTGTTGCATTCAGAGCAATGGAGACCGACTTGCAAGTTGCAGCAGAGCAGGCAGGCAAATGCATAAAATGTGTCTTCAACACTGGTTGGGGCGTAGTCTCCCATTGGGAGCTGCCAAATTGGCTGAGAGATAATGAATTTCTTTCACATGGTCACAGACCTCAGCTACCTTCATTCAAACAATGCTTTGGCAGCATGTTTAGGTAAGAGCTAAATTTTGTGTGTGATATCTACCTAAAGTTGAATTCACACTTGAGGGGATTTTGTAGCGTGATGGCACAATAACGTTCAATTAATCTAACGGTACAGTATTGTGTAAACAAGGACCAACCTCCTGGTAGTAAATCTTAATGTGAGAATTGCGTAAAGGACATGCGCAGTACAGGTCTTATACAGCGCATTTACTATAACAGGAAGCGAGTAGAAACTAGTAGGAAACTAGTAGAAACGACTAGGAAACAAGTAGAAACAAATAAGAATCGAGTATAAAACGAGTGTAAAACGAAACAACAACACCAAAACGAGCCTGATACACCATGTTATGAATATTCTACTACTGATACACAACAAGTTGGGTAAGAAACACATCATACCACGAGAAATGTTTGAGCTTCTTGAACTCTGAGTAGAACAATGCACTGCTTATACAAGTATGGCAGCAGAACAGCTGAAATATAGTTAAAAACATTTAGCAAAAAATTTGCAAAATGTTTTTAAAGGTTTCGAAGAAATGAAAAAATTCTGCAAAATACAACAAGCCTTTTTGAATCACTTGCCTCTTGTTCATATTTTCGTATCACATGAAAACCAGTCTTAATTTGGTCTAATTCTAAACAATTGGCTCATTTTTCACGTACTATTCAACTGCCCACTTATAAAAAAGGATGTGAAACAACCAGTCAAACTTTAATCCCATCTACTATCAGGCCACGACAGCTTTGTGACAGAGGTCCACCATTGCTCTTTTTCTCGTTTCCTGCTTGTTTCTACTCGTTTCCTACTTGTTTCCTAGTCGTTTCTACTCGTTTGCTGTCGTTTCTACTCCTTTCCTACTTGTTTCCTAGTCGTTTCTACTCGTTTCCAGTCTTTTCTACTCGTTTCCTGTTATAGTAACTACGCTTATACAGTACAGTTGCTAAATTAACGCTGTTTTCTTGACTAAGAAGTATTCGGAAGGCGTTTCACACAGCGTTTCATACCTCTCAAGAATTCCTATCTGCATTTGTAGGATTCAGTAGAATTGTAGTATTTCCTTCACTTACACAGGATGCACACAGAGACTGGTAACATCTGGACACATCTCGTTGGCTTGATTCTGTTCTTATTAGCAATGCTAGCAGTCTATTTAAGACCCCACGTATCAGTCTCGTTTGACTACCCAAATGGATGGGCCGAGTGTCTGGTATTTGGTGCGTTCTTTCTTGGTGCAATTTTATGTCTCTTGTTTTCCTGGCTGTTTCACACAGTGTATTGCCATTCTGACAAAGTTCACAAGGTGTTTAGCAAGTAAGTATGGTTGAAATAGTTCCATAATAATAATAATCAATTTATTTAAAGTTGGCTAGTATAGTAAAATAACAGGATTAAAATACTATAATTACTAATTAAGGCCAACTACTTAAAAATATACAGGTTGTAAAACAATTTGATAAAATGACTCGATAATACACACAGTTCCAAGCGATAAAAATGTTAAGAATAAAATTGCAAGATTATAAATTCCAAGGTTTTCAATGTAAGGTCGACATAGTTTGCATGTGCATTCTTCACCGCGCCAAGTTTTCCATATGCAGTATGAAAGAATACTGCCCCAACATGTGTCAATCTTGTTCTTCTGCTAGGGCCAAGTGCATTCATTTTTCTTTGCGCCCCATGGTATCGTCCTTGTAGTGTTGTAAAGTAGTTCATATGTAGTGTCTTCAGTAATTTGTCATTGTAAGATGTTTTAATTGAATATATATATATACTTTTTTGGGACACCCGGTATGTGTCTTGAATTGCGTACATTTGTTATTCGACACTAATAAACGCATGAATTGAGAAGGTTCTATTCTTTTTATGTGCTGTTTATATGGAGGAGGGCCATCCGTCCTAAGAGGGCTAGCACTCTTTGCAGAGATTTCACCTTCTGGTCTAATCCCTTATAAAATTCTTTTTCGTTTATATGGGAGGAGGGCTAGCCCTCCTAGGCGAGATCTCGCTATTGAGTACCCGAGATCTCGCCTAGGAGGGCTGGAAATTTCCCNCTTCAGTAATTTGTCATTGTAAGATGTTTTAATTGAATATATATATATACTTTTTTGGGACACCCGGTATGTGTCTTTAATTGCGTACATTTGTTATTCGACACTAATAAACGCATGAATTGAGAAGGTTCTATTCTTTTTATGTGCTGTTTATATGGAGGAGGGCCATCCGTCCTAAGAGGGCTAGCACTCTTTGCAGAGATTTCACCTTCTGGTCTAATCCCTTATAAAATTCTTTTTCGTTTATATGGGAGGAGGGCTGGAAATTTCCCTTATAAACACAATCAAGACGGCTAGCCCTCCTAGGCAGGCTGGCGGAAACAATAGGATCATTGCAGAGCAATAGGATTCGAATTGTTGGCGCCGCCATCATGTCTAGCCCTCCTAGAAGGCCTAGCTCTCCATGTAAACGCAAACTAAATCCAGCCCTCCTCATATGAACAGCACCTCAAACTCTTTTGCTTTGTTTCATTTAGGTTGGATTATTCTGGGATCGCATGCCTTATAGTTGGGTCTTTCATACCATGTTTGTACTATGGGTTCTACTGCAAAAGAATGCATCAAATTGTCTACATGACCACTATTGTTCTTCTTGGTGCAATATGTATCGTTGTCTCAAATTGGGATAAATTTGGCACACCAAGATACAGACCACTTAGAGCTGGTATGTACTATACGGAAACCGGGTGAATAAAAAAACGTGCGCCTTCTGGAAATGACCAAAATTGGATAATGTTACCAATCTTTAAATTTTCTTTTTGTGTATGTCTGTCAAGGGCCAAACTTATTTAATAGGTGGTCGTTATTTTGTTCTTCCAGGAAAGAGATAATAAAATGAAGGCATGAAAAACGTTATTTTGAGCAATAATATTTTACAAAACATGGTATTTTTGCCACAAGTCTATAATTTGCAATTGTGACCCTCGTGATTACATGGGCAAAGTCTACCTCATGCACAGCAGGTTTAAACTCAGATAATAGGTCCATATTCAACTTTAAACGCAGTCATGACCTTCATCAACAAAACTCGAGGACTACAACTAACAAAATCTAATCAAAACCCAATACATAAACAACTTTAACGGTATACAATTATAAAGACTTATTTCCTTTTCGACTTACAACACAAAACATTATCATAATAGTCATTATTTCAACATCATCAAAACACTTTCTGTTGTGACAACACTGTGTTTGTGTACTTTGGTATTGTTGAGAACAGGGGGTTCACTTCATTAGCAACAGAACCCTACACAATTTCATGTAAACTGTCGAGTCCTACACGATATAGGTAAGAGCTTTATCAAGGTCACAAGAAACCAATTTAAATTGTAGTGCGGCATTAGAAGTTAGTTTCTTAATCATTCGTTGTGATTTCAGAGTACGCTTCATAACCAGGTAGCTTCTGAAAGCACAAAGTACCGCAAATTGAGGCCATTTCAAGACTTTGCAATATGCCTAAAAGGAATGTGTTCCTTGACTCAAATGTACTTCAAGACATTTTCGTGGTCGGTAATATAATAAAATTTCGATGATTTTTCAAAATATGCAAGTTATTTTGACTCACTCAGTAGAATATTTGATGATCCATTGCGAAACGGAATCGTTTGCTTAACTATTCACACGGCAGTAATTTTTTCAGCAAAGAATTTGTTTGTCTTTGTCCTATTTATAGATGACCTCCACTTAGCTCCGTTGATTCACTTTAATGTTCGCACTCACCAGTCAAACCCCACCAGCACCTCTTGTGCGCCATGACAAGGGGTCACAGACTCGATTAGCCTTTAGCTACTTCAGCGATCCCAGTGCTTGGCACTAAAAACCGCAACTTCACCTTCGCATTCACCAGTCATCTTTTCCATCAGTCAAATGTTGTTCACTAACGCTATCTTTTATCATAGGTTTGTTTTTAACCCTTGGCTGCTCTGGTGTCGTTCCTTCAATTCACCTCACCATTGTTCATGGTTTCATACGAGGTGTTGAGCAAGGTGCCTTGGGCTGGCTTGTACTCATGGGAGTTTTTTATATCATTGGAGCCTTGATGTATGCTTTTAGAGTGCCAGAACGATTCTTTCCTGGCAAATGTAACTTTTGGGTAAGGATTATTATATATTGATTATTCTCTACGATTTGGTGGTTCATTATATATGATTTTGATTTTATAATATTTATACAGGGTAAAACATTCATTTTACGCTGCTTTATAATGTACCCTGTTAAAACTTACAAAAGCAAAGACTGTATAAATCTTATAAGTAATCTAAGATGAACCTAAAATAAATATCATCATCAACAACTAATTACAAAGTATATATAAAAAGCCGTAGATATAATTATTTGACACGATAAATATGAAAGAGAGAATCACCTAAATCATTGGTTTGCTATGCTTTTTTTTTAAGTTTTCAATGTTGGGGACAATTTTGTATCCAAGCTCAGATGATTCCAAATTCTTGCACATATGAGAAGCATTTTTGGCCATAAGCAGATTTTCGCATGGGAATTTATAAATCGGTTCTAGTATTGCGTAATTCTCTCTTACATGTATCCGAGAGTCTTGAGAACATTTCTGTAAGGTAAGTGGGAGCCAGATCATTGATAGATTTGTATACCATAGCCAAAGTCTCCATTTGTATAATTTCACTAATAGTGTGCCAACCAAATTTCTTAATGATAGGAATTGCAGAAGCATCATATCTACTGTCAGTAACTGTTCTTGCGGCCCGATTTTGAAGTTTTTGCAGTTCATTTACATCAAAAACTAGTTCATAGTTCATTCATTGAACTGTATCATGAACATTCTAGTTCTCGTGTGCTTTAGCAAAGGAGAAAATTTTGTTTTTGTTCAAATTGGTTTGGTGTAGATGGCTTTTGATCTTTTTTAGCCAAAGTTTCGTTGCTTATGATTTTGCACTTTGCAAGGTAACAGCTGATTGCAAAAAGCTCGATCTTTATGAAAATTTTCGTTTGTATAAAAAGTTACACTGGTGCCATCACCTGCAATAAAATTCCAAGCGAGATAAAGTATTCAAAAACAAAAGCCTCGTTTAGTAAATAAAATTCTGAACATCTACGACAAAAATACTAGCTTCATTACATGTCAGCAAATGTCGTGTATAACCAGCACAGAAAATATTGTTTCTACCATTCTTTTTTCTTTCTTTCTCTTTTTTCTCCCTTTCTCTTTTCTCTCCTTCCGTTTCTTATCAATAATGTTTTGTATATATTTTAGAAAAAAGGATTTTGTCTTAACCCAAGAGGGCTGACGAGCCACCCTTCTTCAAAGGAATAGCTTACATATTTAAAAACTCATTAATACATCATACGTTTATGAGTTTTTAAATATGTAAGCTATTCCTTTGAAGAAGGGGTACTTGGCTCGTCAGCCCTCTTGGGTTTCTCAAGAGAAGAACTCCCGTTCTTCCCTGGAGTATCCAAGTATCTTGAACAGCTATTTCTATAATTAGATTATTCATTAAGCAGAAATGTAGTAAATTAAGGGTGTCTTTGATTGGTAATTCCAAACCTACTAAATTCTGAAAACAGTAGACTTCGCAGGGGCGGAAATATATTCCCAATCAAACACAAAAATCTTAAAACAGCAGGTTTTGGATTCACCGCCAGGGTTTTGCTAATGAAAACGAGAATCTCTCCAAAGTCTGCCAAACCTTCTGATTTTTTGAGCAGAAGGTTCAGAAGGCCTTCCAAACCTACCAAACGTACCGTTTTCAGAATTTCGGAGTCAATCAAACGCGAATTTCGAGTCTACCAAGTCTACCGTTTTCAGAATTGGTACCAATCAAACACACCCTAAGAATTGTTGTTCAAATGAAAATTAAACTTGAAACTTGTTTGATTGACCTTGTTTATATCTTTCTAGTTTCAGAGCCACCAGATCTTCCACATCCTCGTTGTTGTAGCAGCATTTATACACCTTCATGGCGTTTGTGAGATGGCCTACTACAGAATCAAGATTGGCAAAACTTGTCCTATCGCTGCATAAACTGTGATTTTGCACGTGACATTCTAGCTTAATGATCTAATTGGGAGTGACAAGCAACAGAGAGAAAGTGATAAAAAAATCGAAGGGACATGAAATTACAGTGAAAGCAAAGTAGTTAGTATCCTTCGTTTTTAACGATATGCAGTAGCCTTCCATGGCCAGTTCGTCGCCTATGTCTGCAGGTTATTCCGTCTTCCCTCGGGGGTCATTTCCATACATACAGATACGGGATGTGCCGTTTTTGGGGTGTGTTTTTTTTTCAGGCAAACATAAATTTTAGGGTGCCTTTTGTGGTAAGATCACAAATGGCCATAAATTTTGGGGTATCATTTTTGGAAAGATCGTCTATTTTTGGGTATCATCTTTAAAATATATTTTAGGGTTGAATTCTGGTTTAAGATATTAATTTTGGTTTTAATTTCAAATATGAATTAAATTTTAGCGTATGCACATTATATTTCCTATAAATTTTGGAGTATGGTTTTTGGGAAATTTATAAATTTCAGGGTGTGATTTCACATGTCAAAATGGCACACCACCGTTATCTGCCTTTTGAAATGACCCCCCGGATCCGTCTTTTTGTATCCTTACTTCCAAAATGATTGCTCAGTTCAGTTCAGGCAAAATTTCAGAGCTGTTAAGCGTTGCAATGCTGCTAATAAGAAAGGCAGCCTGCACAAAAATGTCAAATAGAAAGTAGTAGGAAGTTACTGGGTGACGGTGTATAACATGTGATTTGTATGTAACAGTTAGCTGCATTTTTCCTGTACGTAGACGGGCGTACTTAAAGATGATGAATAGAACAAAGGCCGTTTATAAATAGAACAAAGAATTTTAGCAATTTTAACCATTTTCCACTCTTGCCCATGCCCTTGTTGATGAACACACCTGTTAACCCTACTGATTAAAATGTCGTTTTATTTACATAAATCGGTCAAACCGTTGTTGCGCTTGTGCTATAAACGATTTTCGTTAGAAGCTGTTTTTGAAAGGCGTAAAAAAGACTAGAAATAACGATAAAAATGCCAGTTTTTAGGATAAGAATGATCACAATGGCTAACTGCTGCAAGCTTTTCTAGACACAGTAAACGAATACTGAGACGTATTCCATTTGTCCTGGTATAGCGTGTCTTAAATGACATACTAGATCCCATTGATAAAGCTATTAAGAAATTTGAAGCTCATCCAAGTATTTGTAAAATAAAAGAGCAGGCTAAGTTCTCCAATAAATTTGAATTCAGAGAGGTCACCGTCGAAGAGGTTGCTGTTAAAATCCAACAACTTAACCCGAGTAAAGCCTCTCCAGTTGATTGCATACCTGCAAAAATTCTAAAGGAAAGCTGTGATGTATTCTCTGCTGCCATTCGAAATTTATTCAACTCTGGTTTATCTAAGGGTATTTTTCCCAAAGAATTGAAAGCTGGAGATATAAGTTCACTCTTTAAAAAAGAAGATACCTTTTCAAAGAAAAACTACCGACCTATTACAGTTTTGCCATCGGTATCAAAAATATACGAAAGGTTGATGCAAGATCAAATGCTGCCTTTTACCCAATGTTTCTTGTCTCCACTCCTCTGTGGATTTCGGGAGGGCTATGGTACACAGCATGCACTTCTACGTTTAGTTGAAACCTGTAAAAAGTCGTTAGACAACGGAGGCGTCGCAGGAGCCGTCCTGACGGATCTTTCGAAAGCCTTTGATTGTCTGAATCACGAATTATTAATTGCAAAGTTGAATGCATACGGTTTCAGTAGATCTGCATTGCAGTTCATCCATAGCTTTCNACAAAGAATTTTAGCAATTTTAACCATTTTCCACTCTTGCCCATGCCCTTGTTGATGAACACACCTGTTAACCCTACTGATTAAAATGTCGTTTTATTTACATAAATCGGTCAAACCGTTGTTGCGCTTGTGCTATAAACGATTTTCGTTAGAAGCTGTTTTTGAAAGGCGTAAAAAAGACTAGAAATAACGATAAAAATGCCAGTTTTTAGGATAAGAATGATCACAATGGCTAACTGCTGCAAGCTTTTCTAGACACAGTAAACGAATACTGAGACGTATTCCATTTGTCCTGGTATAGCGTGTCTTGCAGCAACAACAACACTATTTGCGCATTTGGCATTGAATTGAATCCACGCAAATGCTAATATCTCAAGGCACCGAGATTTTGCTATCCTATGCAGTTGCGTGTTTAACAGTTAAAGTCGTGGCGTAAAGCAGTGGAGCGCAATATAAGGGACCTTGTAGACAAGGCGCCAGTGCGTCTCTTATTATGTCGAGCTAACCGTTCTTACTTAAATTATCTTTATATTGAGTATTGTAATTATCTTTAAGCTGATGATTCCTCATTGAAAGGATGAAACCCCGAGGGGACCACTTGAATAATTTTTGTCCCGAGTATGTGCCGCTGAACAAGGTATCAGTTTTAGCGATTTTGCTTCCAAGCACAAGCAGGGTATCATATTTCGCTAAAATTGCTCTCGATTTTGATAAGGAAATTTCACATCTACTATTGTTTTCTTGGCAATATACTCACATAGAGGGTACCTAATTTGAAGAAATTTCCCCCACACAGGATAAAGATCTCTTCACCCCCGTACATTTTGAGGACAATTGACCCCCCCCCCCCCGCCCAGATGACAGGCGCTCCGTACTTATAACGCGCGCCATTCTGTCTTTCAACCTGAAATATGTTTTCCCGCTTACTGCTATTGCTCTTTTCGACACTAATACTTAGAGGTATACGAAGGACTTAAATAGCTGCATGTTAGCATATTGTCCTCTGTTGTATTTGATAACCTTGGTGGTGTTATCGTGTGACTTAACTGGGGGGGTGTTGTCTTTGTACAGAATCTATTGAAGGTATACGAAGGAATTAAATAGCTGCCTACGCATGGTCTAAAAATGGCATATTATCCTCTATGGCTTTTGCTAATCTGCGCATGTGTGAATGAACATTGTGCAGCTAAGGAAACAAAGGCGTGCGTGCGTGTGTGTTATTTGTCCTATTTATAGATCAACCCATGTAACTCCTTCGTATACCTGTCAACGCTTTAATGAGGTTATACTTATTATAGAGTACATATTAGTCACAAGGGGAGAGAAGTTTGGAAAGTCATTCGACGCGCCCAATACTCAGAGTATTTGATATCTACAATCCTTCACTAAAGTGTGAGACTTCATCCCCTTCAACCTCATTCAATGTTGTTTGGTGTGATTATGGCGTGACTTGATGTAAATTTGTGTTGGTAGAATCACAACATTGACTAAGGGTATGTTACAGGGGAGGGATGTTACAGGGGGGTGTTACAGGGGAGGGCCGAGGGGATGTTACAGGGACAAGAAAAAATGATTTTTCTGCAGTAGAGATAAGGCAATACTAAAACGTTGGGATTTTATTTGTTGGTCTCAATATATTTTGTGAAG
Organism: Aurelia aurita; assembly: GCA_004194415.1. NCBI lineage: Eukaryota > Metazoa > Cnidaria > Scyphozoa > Semaeostomeae > Ulmaridae > Aurelia > Aurelia aurita. The sequence goes on from REGM01000050.1 coordinate 155,961, forward strand.
GATTTTAGGAAGAAATTTCTTTCGTGTAAAATTATTGAATTTGTGAATGTTTATTACATACAATACAACTTTATTACGCAGTTTAGTTTAGAGAACTCGGCTGAGATTTGTTTGCACCCAATTCAAGTCAAGTGATCAATCTCTTGATAAAACTTTGAAATATTTCATGCCATAAAAACTTGTGCCATGAATGCAAAAAGTAGAATAATGCTAAGACCCCGTTTGCACTGTACCGGTACAACTTTGGAACCGTAACAAAAATGTAACAGATCAGCCTCCCATTTACGCTGTTCTTGCTAATCAGTAAAGGCCAGTTTCCATTCAGTGGAATTTTCCGAGCCCGCGGAAATTCTATTGTTTAAGAAAGAAAATGTCGCTTTGAATTTGAATAGAAAGTTACGTCTGAGCGACCTTTTATTGTGTAAAATTCCGCCCGCTCGGAAAATTCCACTGACTTGGACCGTAACAACTTTGTACCGGCTCAAAACTGTACCGGTACAGTATAAACGTGGTCTGAAACTTCCGAATGGTAATGACTTGAAATGGGTAAAACAAACCAAAGCCGATTTGGTCTATTAGTTTACATCCAGATCGTCGTAACCTTTCATTTTTCCAATGAATGTGATATCATCGGTAATTTTTGAGCGAACTTCCATCTGTATGATCAAAGTTGTATCTTGATATAATATACAATGATATAATGGAGTTTGCAATTGTCATGTTTGACTGTTTAGCGATATCCTACCTTGTATTTGAATCCACGCGGTATTAGAATTCGCGCACGTGCTTGGTGCGCGAAATTAGAATGTCTCAATGTTTCCTTTAATTTTGGTACAGAAGCTAATAGCGTATGGGCGGAATAAGTGCGCGAATTTAAAACCGAGCAGTCATATCATGTATAGGGTGCGCGAAATTCAATCGCGCAAATTTAAAGCTAAGCAAAAAAGAGTACTGCGATTATATTTGTTTGATAGAGGTTATTCAACACTGACCATCCTATGGTTCTTGTGTGGAACTCATCTCTTCTCTTCTTGAAATAGAATTATTGATTAATAGATGTTTAACTGAACAACGAAAACTTGTTGAAGCAAAAGTAACAAGCAAACGAGGAAGATGACGACCCAAAACGTCTTGGACAGATAACATCAAGAACTGGACTGGTTTGAGCTATTGTAAGGCCGTATCGATGGCTCAAAATAGACAACTATGAAGAATCATATCATCCAACCCTCGGGAAACAGAGGACGGAACTTGAGAAGAAGAAACTGAACAAGATCTTGTCGAAAATTTATTTTGTCTGATTCGATATTAAATAAAAAAGGGTATTTAAAACAGGGGTTCGCTTTGCTCGACGAAGCGCTGTCGTCTTTATTGTATAGAAAGAGAAACAAAACTCCCACCTGTAGCTTTCAGACAATATTTGATTTCTATAAACTTATAATGCTAGTGTTGCTAACATGTCAACTTAGGGCGTAGATACAAAAATTTAGTTTGTCAAAGTCGGTCGAATTGTTCTCAAATTATCAGTAATTTTGTAAAAAAGTTTATCTCAAAATCCTTGAAACTATTCCAAAATCCTTGAATAAATTTTTTAGCAATCCAGCCTCGTGGTAACAGAAAACAGACAGAAAGTTTGGAACGTCTAAACAAAATTCTGACTCAACCGTTAGTTTTTGAGTACCCTGGGTACCAGACTCTAAAAAAAATGAGATAAAACATATTTTTGAGAGTCTGGTACCAAGGGTAGTTTTTGAGCATCACAAAGGCGCTTTTGAAAGCTAACTCAAATCTAACATGACACAAACACTGTTGAACCATTGTTCTTAAGTAATATTCCATCCATTATAAGATTTGAGCCCAACAGAACTCTTTTTCTAGAACTCGAATAATATTCCAATAGGAGGAATAATATTCCAATACTATGATTTGAGCCCAACAGAACTCGTTGTTTCTCTTGCAGGATTTAACAGTTTTCTCCCTGGTTACAGGTTAATTTGGTTGCTATTCTTTTACAGGAGTTAACAGTTTTCTTTCCATAGATTACAGTGTGTAATGTTGCATTTGTGGGTTTATTGCGATGAGTCTGTTATTAAAGGCTATTCTTAAATTCTGTACCGAACTCTTTTCTTGCCAGATTTTGTGTTATTTGCCAGGAACCTTGTCGAAAAAAGTAATAGAAACTACACGTTTTCTTTTATATAACAAACTAGTTTAAAGAAGCTAGTACTAGGATGGCCGAAAAATTAAGATACTCCAGTAATATGTGTGAGAACCACTAAGAAACGTTCAAAAGCAAAATTCAAGACAATTGTGGCAAAATTGTAGTCGAGCTATTATTTTTGAGTGATATTCACTAAAATTTTATGTTTTGAGCCAAAATATAGATCTTTCTTGTTAAAGATTGTCCTGTATGTCAAGAAACAAATACGTGGCAGTGGTAGAAACTGCACCATAATTCATGCACCCAAAAAACAAGAAACAAATTTTCATATGAGATATTTTCTATAAAAAAAACGCGCATATATCATAATCCCTGCGCCAAAAAAATAAGAAACAAGCAAGAAGCTTTTAGCACTATGGAATTATTCAAGTTTCTCTAAAGAAATCGCGTAGCTTGGTTCTGATTTTATGGGACATGCGATTATTTAGCTCACGAAATAGACAGGACACCTTCTTACTCATTTCCCGCCAAAAATCTTGTTGTCCATTTGAATTTCCCGCGCAAAATTCCTTAATTTGCATGGAAAGGAGGCCATGTCAAGATGTTGGAAGTGCATGTAAACAAAACAGAAATTAATAAAGACAACTCGAAGCAGCTGGTTGCCGACAAAACCACAAGCTGTTGATATCAATGAATTCCTTGGTTTTGAAGACTAGATTAAACTAAAATGATTAACAAGTGGTCTTGGAAACCAATTACACAAATTCAGTGAAAGAAGTCAGTGGAATAATCTCAAAAGACCGAAGGCAGCACTGACGCGAATGGTTGTTGGGAGTGGTGGTAGTTGGTATGGTAAGAAATATTAGGCCCACAACTTTGAGAGTGCGAATATGCTGTTAGTGCTGTTAAGTGGTAAGCCATTCTGTGCAAGAATAAACCAAATTGCAGCTGAATAAACAAATTTCTGAAAAAGGTTACTACTTATATCATAAGTCGTGCAAATAAAGCCACAATATATTGGCCGAAAGACAAATGATATAGAAGGCAAGGCAAATTGTTGTTACTATGCTGGAATATGTTTTGAAAAGATTATGAATTGAACTTGCCATATATTGCAACAAAATATCAAGCTTGAAGAATCAAAATATCAAGCTTATAGTTCAAACCAGTCGCACGGAAACTTTATCAGATTGCGTAAAAATAATAACCACAAACACGATCGGTAGCAATTTAGGCCCTGGAACATTTGGTTTCGTAAACCACCATTGAGAATGCTCCACCAAATTAGAAAGTTGGTTCAGGACAGAAAACAACAATCTTTTGAAGCAAGGCCTTCATCATGTCTGTCGCCAAGAGAATCGCCATTATCCACTCCAACTTCAGAATTTGCATCCGGTTTTCCTTGGCCAAATGGTGAATCAAGTTCAAAAAGCAACGATGAAGAGGAAATGGAAATCAATACGATCTACAAAACCCCAACCCAAAAAGCAGTCCCTATTGAGTGTAATTGCGATGACATTATCAATCAAACTCAAACGCTTGAATTGAAATTGAACAGGCCTAACCAACTAAAAGCAAGACAGACCAACAGGAAGGCTAGGCTGCAGCGAACAAGGTCAGGATCGAAGGCTTGCAAAGAATCAAAAATGAAAGAAGATAATTCAAAAGATGATGTGAGAATGGAGTATGTTCTGAGATCAAATTCTGCTAATATGTCATCAACAATATAATATTTATTTATTTAATCAAACCATATTTAGTTATACAAACAACATGTGATATGTAAAATATGTCAAATTCTATATCAGAAGATTATTTAAAGAAATTTTACATATCATGATACAATGTCAGATACCCTAACCTCTATGTTAATTTTGAATAAAATTCCCAGCCCTAAGATTGCATAATTGATCAAAAGCATTGGGTAGCGCTGGAGGGGGATGGGCAGGGCTGTCAAGGACCAATTTGGGTCCTGGAGTAATTTCCAGTAGTGAACCCTAAAGGGGGCCTGACCATACACTTCATACTTCCCAAAGGTGAGGAAAACGCCCTCTTTTTGAAAAAATTGCTGAAACTGTCCATGACAAGGTCTGAAGTTTTCTTTCTTAAGAATTCTTTAGAATTCATAAAAATTCTTGTGAAATCTTAAGAATTCTTCCAAATTTTGAGAAGCTAAGCTTCAAAAGTAATGTACTGTGTGCAGTTCAATATTGGAATAGACAATATTTTTATTTAAATCTTAGGGGTTAATAAAAGTTCTCATCAATTTGTGGCTGTTACGTTACAAAAGAACTGTATTGTAAGCTATTCTAGGATTTTATAGCAATGGTCAATATATACCGTAGGTGCAAAACTTTAACAGGCCCCCCTTGGGGTCTTGGCCCTGGACCATTTACCCCATCAAACCTCCGTTCTTTATGGTCCTGGGAATGGGTAATATCTGGGTATTGATAAGACTCATGCATTATTTTAAAGAATAATAGGTGTGTTTTTATAATATTATTATTTACACTGTCAGTCAGTCTGCAAAGCCAGCAGTTCTCCTATGGTTTGCTTTACCCATTTCAAGTCATGTGACCATGCTCTTGGGAAGTTTTAGTATCATCCTACACATTTTGCATTCATGGCACCAGTTTTCATGGCATGAAATATGTTAAAGATTAGCAAAAGATGTTTTATCAAGAGATTAATCACTTGACTTGGGTGTAAACAAACCTTAGCCGATTGGGTCTATTGAGAATGTCATGCATGCAAACAAAGCAACACTGGCATGCTTGCTTGTGTGAAATTGTTTTTCTTTGTGTTTGAAGTAGGTAAAAATGCCTCATTTAAAACTGGCTGCATGAACATTTCTGAAAAAACTCACATATTCCCAGGGGGTGCACTTGAGCATATGAATGACAGAGGGCTCTGTCCATAGTTTTTAAGTATGACCAAACCAAGATTATCCCCAATTGGAGACCCAAAAAATAAATCAATTCAAAATATAACCCCCAAAAAATAAATATCTTACACAACCTATTCAGTCTGCATAAACTCATGTCCATTATGTTTACCCAGTTTGAGAATTTGAGAGCCATCACCCGAAAAATAAGTACAGCGTGTCCCAAAAAAGTATTCCCGTTTAAGAAATCACCAAAATTCGATTATCAAACCCATCATAGAATGTTCTTTTTTATCTCTTTTTTCAATGATCCAAATATATGTAAAGATGACGAAATATTTATTTTCATTACTTAAAGGGTATAAAACGACACGTTAAAAACCATATTCTGAGCTATGCTCTTTAAGCCACATCGTAAATCTTGTCTAAGAGCCATTATATTGAGATTTTTCATTATCCTTAAAGTCTACGATGATATTTTGTGTTTCTTTCTGGCAGGTGTGACCAAACTAGAAGCTTAATATACAAACAGAAATTAATCTGGCAATCATCAATGCTTTTTGCAATATGCTTCAAAACCAAGCAGCGAAAAAAGAGCTAAATTTGCAGCTGCCGAAAGTAAGAACAACAACATATGGTACAGAAAATATTCAGTATAGAGGCTGCCTTTTATGGTCCTCGCTCCCAATCTTTTTGAAAGAATGCAACACACTCCAGGATTTAAAAGTCGAATAAAGCNAGGGTTTTTCATTGTAAATTAGAGTTTCTTTTCAGTTTAGTTGGCCTTAATTAGCCTTTAGCTATTCCATTAGAAAAGCCAACTTTAAATAAATTAATAACAATAATAATAACAATAATAATGCTTTAAACCAGGCAGCGAAAAAAAGAGCTAAATTTGCTCATTTTAAAACCAATCGCAAGATCAGCTATATGTGGGAAAATAATTTGGTCTTTGATCTCTTTGCCAAAAAAAGAAATTTAAAGATCGGCCATGTAATAAATGTTTGGTGATTTTTCAAACAGGAGTACTTTTTTGGGACACCCAGTAGATAAAAATTTCTAACCCCAAGAAATTAAATCTTTTATAATCTGCTATCCAGAAATAAGTGGATTAAGTCCTGATAAAAAAACAAGAAAATTGCGAATTTTGAACCAAAAAAAGCTGAGCCTCCCTGTTAAAATATTCTTGAATACACCCCCTGGGCACACATGCAGCTGCCCTGCTCTGCAGAATAGGCTGACAGTTTACAGGGCTATCATTTCTTCCAATAAGGCTCCAATAGTCAGGGTGTAGCTCCAATTATTGTATTCTATTTTTACAGGTAAATAACAACTACGAGTCTGAAGCAATATAACATTCAGTATTTATGGATAAACCTATCGTTTTCATTGTGAAAGGTGTGCTTTAGAATAATGATATAATGTGCAGGTGCTTCGGGCCTCACTGACTGGAAATTTTTCAGCCTTAAAAAGACAATTGACGGATATATAGCGTCTGGTTTAAAAATAGAGCAAAAGAACGCCGCGTGCCTCTATTTGTCCAATTGTTTTGATAATTTAATAAGATCATCAAATACAAAGGAATAAAATAGGCTATATTTAGATTGTCCAGGCCCCTAACTTAAGCTGCCTTATACCTCCGTCAATTGTCTTTAACTAGAACCAATATGGCATTGTTTGACATCACAAAAAAATTAGGGCCTTTTTTAAAATACTAACTGGGGGCAAAGCCCCCCAGCCGCTTCTTTAATCCTGTTGTATTCGCATTGAATTTGTTCCTATTGTATTTGTTGTTACGGTTTAAGAGGAAAATTACTCTATAAATAATAGATAAAAGGAACAAAAGTGTTGCAGACTAGCAAGAACAGTGTAAACGGGAGGCTGATCCGATACACTTTTGTTACAGATCCAAAACTGTACCAGTACAGTATAAAGGGGGTCTCAAGCTCAATCAGCATTCGCAAGATGTGCCTGGCTACTCCACTGTTGCTCGATTTAAAACACCTGCCCTATGTAAATACAAACATTTCTTTAATTGTCTGCATAAACCAAGAAGAGGCCATTTTGTGAAATCGTTCTACTCCAACAGAAGCATTTTAAGCGGATTTTAAGTTAAGAACCAAACGTATGACATGAAGAGTTTGACAATGGCAAGCAATGTAGTGGTACTCTTAGTCTCATTACTTGTCTCTCAGGGTTTGATTGAGCCACTGAAGTGCCAGTTAGTAGCACCAGGAGCGTTCTTCACTGTACAATCAGGAGAAGCGGAGAGTCCTTCAAAAGATGAGATGAGCCTTCAGCAAGAGTTTTTCGAATGTGGAATGAATTCACAATGCTCTGATGTTGTTACATCTGCCAGTGATGCAAAATCAGAGAAAACTGAAGACAAAATTCAAGATGAAAGTGCAAGAAGCGGAAAGAGAACCTCATGGAAGAAAACACAAGGTAATTCTAATTTATGTAACTTCAGAATTCATTTTTCATTCTTTAATATATTTCAAGCATACATTGCGTCATCAGCATACATTGTCACTTTTCCACTTTGAAGGGAAAACGGTATGTGATTTGCATCTAACAAAAATAGTAAGGGGCGTGACAAGATCCCTGAGGCACACCGCAGTTGACATTTTCTACTTCCGAAGATACTCCATTGATCCTGTAAAACTGGTTTCTGTTAGTGAGGCAAGAAAGATTTGAACGAAGAATATTTAAGACCAGTACTACCATATCTCATTAGTTTCCCAAGTAAAATCAAATATGATCAACCGTAGAATATGATATGACATGCTTCTTTATTGGTCATATTGATTTTCCTCAGTTTGTTTAGAATTTATGGTGCTATTGATGTTTGTCAAAGCTTTAGATACTTCCTCTCGTAAATCCTTTCATAAAACATAAAAATACTGCAATCCCAATTAAAGGGGCCCATTAGCCATGTACGAAGAACGCTGGTACAGGAAAGCCTAAAACAGCTTAGGGAAGAAGCTTCCAAGCAACCATTACAAACAGGAAAGAACATATACCGACCCTCTCGTGTATATCCGTAAAACATTTCTGGGTGGGAGCAATGAGCTTCTTCGAAGCTGCGGCAGTTTTGATATTTTTCATATTTCGTATTTCAATTTTTAACTAGGGAGTAAACTTTCGAACCAGGCATTATTGTACCCCCATCAAACTGTTAACTGAGGCCTTCCGGTTTCGTTGGCAGCGTTATGTCATTACTTCTTGCAGTGGCTGTTGCTAGAATACTGCCCTTCAGTGTTTGGTTTCTAAAGGGCCTGTTTACATGATCCCGTCTTGCCGGGATATCTCGCCTAGCTGGGATATCTCGCCTAGCCGGGACGTTTTTTCTGCTTGTGTTTACATGAGAGACAAAGGCGGGACGGGATGAAAATTATCCACGCTTATTAGCTTTCAGCGATTACCATAACAAAAGACTGATCATTATTGCATGCGCATTGACGTCAATTTCCGAGTCAATTTCATCCCGGCAAGGCGGGCTATCCCCCATAGTGGAATCGAGGCAGAACCGCCCGCCATATGCGTCCGCCAGGAATATTTTCCGTACGCCATAAGGTCATCCATAGCTTATTGTTCCCCTATAGAATTTTGAGATTCTAGGCTTTGCGTACGCCAAATTCAAGGTCCTGTCCGCCATATAAATATGGTGGAAACCCCCTCGATTCCAGTATGGGCTATCCCGCCTGTTTCTGTTTACATGGAGAAAATCATCCCGGCTAGACGGGGTATCCCGCCATGCCGAGACGGGATGAAAACATCCCGGCAAGACGGGACGGGATGAATTTCCCATGTAAACGCAAAGTTAAAATTGTATGTGCTTCTATAGGCAGCCGGGGTATCCCGGCAAGGCGAGATATCCCGCCTAGGCGAGATATCCCGGCAAGGCGGGATCATGTAAACAGGCCCTAAGCAGGAGTGCAGTGTTGGAAGCCAAAAAGCAGATAAACATCCGCAAATTCCAAGCATCATTTATGAGGCATGAGGCCAAGGCAATACGACGTAATAGACCATTTGTGGTCCAATTGCACATAATGGTTTGTTTGCGTGGCGCAGTGCCAAAAAGACTTCCTAGGCGATCTATGTAGGACTTCTGTGATGGCGTAGTAGAGGCCCAGCAACAATTCAGCAGTTGGCAACTGATTGCATTTTTTGCATTCTTAGCTGGTTTGCAGAATGCGTTCTTGGTTCCTGACTGACTGACTGACTGACTGACTGACTGACTGACTGACTGACTGACTGACTGACTGACTGACTGACTGACTGACTGACTGACTGAGTGAGTGAGTGAGTGAGTGAGTGAGTGAGTGAGTGAGTTAGTGAGTGAGTTAGTGAGTTAGTGAGTTAGTTTGTTAGTTAGTTAGTTAGTTAGTTAGTTAGTTAGTTAGTTAGTTAGTTAGTTAGTTAGTTAGT
>REGM01000050.1:188771-224610 GCA_004194415.1 Aurelia aurita
TAGCCCCCCTATCAGAGGAAATTATGGGTTATTTTTGGAGGGAATTTGGAAAAATGATGTATGAAAACGGCATTTTTGAGTCATTTTAGCCCCCCTGTTGGAAGTTCCAGCCCCTCTGTCGGAAGATTTCTGGTGCCACCCCTGTCTATAACGCGGACCTTGCGGACTTCGCCAATCTTTAAAAAAGGCAGTGTAGCATCACATTACCTCTTGCTTTGAATTGAATGGCTTGAAAGGAATTCTTTGCTGTATATAATTGTACCGTGGACATTTTTTGATATCTTCATTACTTTCAAAATGGCAGCATTTATCATAGTTAAGGCTGTGATGTCAAGTCAAATTTCTAAATAGTAAACCAGAAGAGCAACAGATTTATGCTTGCCACCATATTGTAGACGTTCATTAGCTATGGTTTTCTTGATGATTAAACTGGTTTTTCTCTGTCAATTTAGGATTTAGCATTTTTTCAATGAATGCTGTATATAATTCTGCAAATATTCAAGATATCAAAAAATTTCCATGGTATAATTAAAGTACCTAAAGTTTCTCTTCAAGCCATTAAATTCAAATTTATTAAATCCATTAAATTAATTAAACGCCAATTGACTTGATAACTAAGGAGTACATGCTCGAAAGGTGGTGTTTTTTTTACATCTAGGCTATTTTATGGTACTTTGATAATTTATTTATTATATTGTCATTAAATTCAAAGAAAGAAAAAAGGTAATATAATTTTACATCATATTTTTAAAGATAATGTACTGTATGCCATTTACTCCTGTCTCAATTCAAACTTCTTTTCTTGCAGATTGAAACAGAAATAACTGCAGAGACAAAGACGATAATCAAAGAGAAATATGGGTTGAGTGATTATGATATCACCAAGGCAGTTGATGACATACAAATAAAGGTATTTTTACAGGCCACACATTGGAAACGGCGATGTTGTAATTGTTTTTTTTCTTCTATATTGCTACCTATCATCCGAAGGTAGTTTTTTAGGACACTGAGAAGCTAAGCTTATCGAGCAATGTCCTGGTCCTTCCTCTCGATGTGACCACACCTTGCGATTCCTTTAGCCTGGAATTACAGAGAGTTGGCGACTCTCCTCACTCTACGTAGCAGGTTCGGCGAAGTGTTTATCCTGTATAAATATTAGTTTTATTATTTTTATTATTATTATTATTATTATTGTTATTATTGTTATTATTATTATTGTTATTATTAATAATTATTAACCCTAACCCTTTTTTCATTTAGTTTTTATTTATTATTGTTATTATTATTATTATTATTAATTATTATTATTGTTATTTATCTCAAATTTTTAGTGAGATTTTAAGGAATTTTTTGAGGCTGTGGATCTTTTCAGAGAGGAATTTTCAGAAATGAAGAAGAGTTTCTATAGTATTGGTTGAAGTTTTAAGCAATTTTTGCCTGTTTTTAGAAGCAACCTTTTCAGTGGTCTGTCGTAAATTCATTACAAAAGGTATAAATTTAAATTGGGGTGAACTCCAGGGAATTTATGATCTTAGCTAGTAGCTGTGCAGCAATTGTTAAAGTATTTACTTACATTATTAAAGGAAAGTAACATTGCTAGAAATTAACTTTCATTAGATTTGTGTGACTTAAGTTCTTAAATTAACAGGAATTGAGGAAGATGCCTAAAATTTATGTGAAAAAGCTAGGAAGACGTTATATTAAAGGGAAAAACATGGAAAAAAGAAAGAATTTTTCTATACAGAAAAAGGTTTTTAATTCACAACGTTATTTAATCTGAACCAGAAAATAGTTTGTTAAAACCAAATTAGAAATAAACAGCTGAAGAATATGAAAAACCAGTGACAGTGATATTGACATCTTTCAGAATAAAATAGTTTGTAGATTTGGAGCCTAGAGCCTATGCTGGTCTGATCGATAATGTTTACTTTTCGCAGTTCAAGTGTTGTGGAGCAGAAAGCAAAGCTGACTATGATAATTCAAAGTGGAGGGCAACCCTGGGCATAGCATACGCTTTGAAGGCTGTTCCAAAGTCCTGCTGCAAAAGTGGAACCAGTTGCAATAATGCATACATCAGTGATTTGAATAATGCATATGATAAAGTAAGTTATTTTTTATCCCAGCTAAAGTTGGTAGGTTAGGGTAGTGGTTAGCGTGCTCGCCTTCTTTGCGGAAGGTCGTGGATTCGAATCGCGCCACTGTCGCCTGGGGAAGTACCACCACTCATCTTAAAGAGTTCCGTACGCTTCTCTCCTCGGAGTGTTGTCGGAGAAAGCTCAAAGTCTTGGGGATGAGGTGCCAGTAGGGTTGGTCTGCTCCGCTTCGGCAGTGTTCCCCAGTTTTAAAACATATGATAAATAACTGGTATTTAATTCAGTTTCAGTTTTTATTGACAAATATATCTAAATACATCTAAGAATACAATATACATAACCTAACTTAAAGTAGAATAATTAATAAACAGTACATACATTATACACAACTACAAGATCCACTACAATCAAAATTAATAAAGGTAAACATTACAAGACAAGAGATGAATTTACATATATTTGTCTAAGGAGGAGCTCTCTAATAGAGTTTGCCCGTGATTCTACGTTACCCAACTGATGATGCCATGGTGCCCAGAGAGCTTAATCTCCCAAAATCCATGCAGGCCACCCTCGTTTCAGCCACAGCGCCCAGAATGAATTCTTTATTTTCCTCTCCTCTCCTCCTTCACATTTTTCCTCTTTCGCATTTTTAAAATTCCTCATCAATACATTTCGATACTGGTTTCTCTGTGGTCTCATGAAGAGTTTTTTGTTTGATCTATAATCCTGAGAATCCCTTCTGCTTTTTAGAGTTGTGTTGCTATCTGTTCTGAGAGTTCCTTCTGCTTTTTAGCCGTGTGTTCCCGAGATGAAAAAGTTTGCGGTAGACAACATGCTTATTCTTGGTGGAATTGCTATCGGTGTCGGAGCAATTCAGGTAGGTAACTTCTTGTCTTGTAATCTAACTGTTCGCTGAGGCGACCAGCCGAGACAATTTTGTGAATCACCAATCAGAGAGCAGCATTTGCAGTCGAGAGTAAGCCGAGAGCCAAATATGGGTGAATGGCACTCAAATAACACCGCCTGATTGGCTGATCCCTAGTTTATGTTTCTTTGTTTCCCTGTGATCCGGATTACTTGTAATTTGATATGCGATGACCTCATCGTTTGTAATGTGAGATCTTCGTTCACATTGGTTGCGGTTTGAACTCGCGGTTTTTTCAAATCCCGCGTCTTGTAACGGCCGTAACGATGACGTAATCTGTATCGTATTACAGAGGTGCTATTTTTCATAGTCCGGATCACAGGGAAACAAAGAAACATAGCTAGGATTTTACCGACATTGCTGGACCCCCTGTGGATTTACCGGATCTAATTTGGCTCTAAACAGGAAGATTATTGGATAAAAGTTAAAAGTTTTTTCAACTTTTTAGATCTAAGAAGCATTCTTTTAAGTACTACGAACTAGTTCCTTCATGTTGAAGTCTTGGAACATCGAATTTTAAAGCGTTTTAGCATCGGTGTTTTCGACGAAATTGCTTAGGCCATCTACGTGGTCGTCTCAACGTACAGTTAGATTATGGGTCGTAGTTGTAGCGGTATATCGGTTCAAGCAAGGAACGAAACTACGACGATGCAATAAGTCTATGAATACCTGCCAAAAAAGCGCCAAAATATTTCAGACATTTGAAAATTCCTAACACCTTCTGTAGGATGCTGGATCGATTTAAATCAATCGAATTTTGCTTGATGGATGAAAGACCGCAGTATTTTTGTTATTTTTTTTGTGCTTTTATAAGTACTGAAAATATAGGTAAATTCGATTTTACCTAAATCCCTTGCTTGCAAAATGCATGAAAAGGGGCCTAAAACACTTGACCAAATCGTAAAGAAACTTATCTCATCGAACAATACACAAGTGACCATGCACTTGGGAAATCATCTCGTCATCTGTGGATACAGTTACCAGCATCACGCTTTTCATGGTGCGAAGTTCTTAACTTGTATGAAAAAATGTTTCCTTAAGAGGACAATCACGTGATCAGAAGTGTGTGTAAACAACGTTAGCTGAATTTGTCTCTTGAGGGCAACATGACTTGAGAACTTGAAAGTTCACTGAAGAGATTATCGTTGTCTCTGCTTACAAAATCCGCATTTTCAGACATTTCTTAGTCAACCTGGAGACAAAAATGTTCAAAAATGTCCAGAACGTAGACATTAGCAAGCGCAGGACATTTGACTAATGAATAGTTGTTGTTGTTGTGTCACATAAAAAATCACTGCATTTACCTTGCGTTCCTTTGGCGATCAAAACCATCATGATTTCAATCAAATGGAACCAGCCGAATCTAACTGCATTGAACTGAAACAATGTTAAAATCTTAAACAATACATCATGATTGTTTTGATTGCCAAATGAACGCAAGGTTAGCCTTGCCTAGACCTAGTAAGAGTTTTCTCGTTTCACTTCATCCGGTTATATACTAAATTAAAAAACAAAATAAAATCATTCACAGTAAAGTCCCGCCTTTAAGAAACCACTTTACAAGAAACTCAAACCCTGATTTGTTGCTAGAACAATAGGAAACAATAGGCTAATTAAAGGAGAACAACAGGCTGAGATAAAAAAAGGGTTTTTTTATGTCACCATTAAAACAATTAAAACGCAAAAGATTACTTTCTACTGTGCCATTCACAGCAGGAAAAGACAAGATCATCTGGTCCCTACTGTGAATGACACTTACAATTATAATACTTTAACAAACAAACAAAAAAGAACAATTTAAGGTAGCTTAATACCAAATAATTTGAAACTTTATATTGTTTAACACTTTGATCCAAGCTTGATCAAAATAACATCTCAAATAATTCTATTGATTATTTGGGTTTTATTAAAGGTAGGACGTTACTGTATTTCTCTCACCTCAAATTATATTTCGTTTTCTTTTCACAGATTCTCGGAATGATCTTCGCCTTGTGTCTGTTCTTTAGCATTGAAAACTAGTGGGAGATGGCTAACCAAGCTCGTTTGTATCATTTTAGTGTTTTAGATTGTTTAGAAGCCTTTAAAGGGTCTGTTTCAACCAGCATGGTTTGCACGTGTCATCTCTTTGTTGTCGCCATTTTCATGGGCCATGAAAATGGCAGCGAAAAAGGCCAACAAAGAGATGGCACGCGCAAAGCATGCTGGTTGAAACAGACCCTTTAAGCGATAGATGGTAGGTAAAGAAGGGAATGAAAAATGCCTGGCTGATTTGCATTGAAACTCAGCAAAAACAGCCCAATTCCTTCTGAAACTCCAGAAAAGGCCTTGCTTACTATGATGCAGTTATTTATTGTCGCAATTTAGTTTCATATCGTATAGATGCAGATATAACGGCATGCCTGTTTAACCGCGAATATTAGGAAAACGGCGCTTTTTGTCTTTCCAAATTGATTCGCACATAAAGCCCTTGTCAAACGAGCAATCATAAAACAGCGTAGGTTCTTGAATTGGTACTTGTAATACTAAGATTGTGCAAGTATTGAGTGGCTGCTCGTGCAGCTGATCATAACTATTTCATTTCTAAATTCCCAAGTTGTTTCCAAGAGTTTTCTCATCGTCTTGTATAGCTCAGTCTTTAGAAAATGTGAACGTTGTTTTTTTATTGATTTTGGCTGTTTTCAGACTAATAGTTTTTAAAGCATTGTGATTGGTCGTTGCCAGTTGCTCCAACCCCTCACATGACAAACGATCTTGAAATTCTTCTTTATTTTATTTCTGATGGAGAATTGATACAGGGCGTGTTTGATTGGTAATTCCAAACCTACCAGTTTCTGAAAGCAGTAGACTTTGCAGAGAAGGAAATATATTTCCCATTCAAACACAAAAATCTTTAAAACAGCAGGTTTTGGAGAGTTCGAACACAGTATTCGGCCGATCGAACGAAAGTACAATACAGACTGATGGCTTCGATTCGATAGGCCAAATACCGTGTTCGATTCGAACTCTTCTGGCCGAAGTCTGCCAAACCTTCTGCCTTTTGGAGCAGAAGGTTCAGAAGCCCTTTCAAACCTACCAAACCTACCGTTTTGAGAATTTCGGAGCCAATCAAACACAAATTCCAAGTCTACCAAATCTACCGTTTTCAGAATTGGTACCAATCAAACACACCCAAAGTATAAAGGAAGGCATTTTGTATTAGCACGATAAGTTACGATGGCACACGGGTACGAGTGCAATTATTTTCTATATCTTTGATCGAAGACACGTATTTACTTAAAAGACAATTTTGCAATAGTGGAAGTAGTAAGTAATAATTAAGTAGGTTTAATGTGAATATTTATCAGCTTAATACCTGGTCCGCCTTTAAAAGTAAACGCATTTGACGGACAGTGAAAATCGTGTACTAGGGTGGTTGCAGAAGTTGAAAAACTGTGAATACTCAGGTAGCTATTAGCACAGGCATCAAATCTTTAAAAAATTGCACAAATGGTTAATGCTTCTTCCGTTTGATTTAATGGATTGAAAGGAACTTCACGTGCTTTGCTATAATTCTATTTTCGAAATTTTTGATATATTTATTATGTTCAGAATTACAGCGTCTTCCATGTTTATCCAGTTTTGAGGTTATGACCTCATCAAATTGCCAAATCGTAAACCAGAAAAGCTGTGGATTCCTGCTTGCCGCTATATTATAGACCTTCATAAACTATGATTTTCGTGAAGATTTTATCAATTCTGAAACTAATCAAGATATCAAAAATTGCATAAATGGAATTATAGCAAAGTATGTGAAGTTCCTTTCAAGCCATTAAATCAAACGGAAGACCATTTGTGCAATCTTTTATAAAGATTTGATGCCTATGCTTGGCAAATAAAACTCGCGTATCATAACGCAAGGGCCTTCTTGTTTGGGCAGACACAAGTCTTGTCCAGGCCTTGTCGCTTCATGTCACCTTAAGTTTGTATCCTGCTTTGGAATTTGCTTATTTTTTCTGATTTTAATTTGTTTCATTGCTATACGTACTCATCCTAAAATTTCACAGTGGTTTATGGCCTAGAATTTTGAGATTTCAATATTCAAGAAATTGTAGTGCATTTTCACAAAAACTTTTCGAACACAAAGCGAAAAAATTTCGAGCGAATTGATACTGGAGCATGCGCACATCAGACGAATGATTTCTCTTGCCAAATAAAGCTGTTCTCTGAAAGTTGAAATTCTTTCAATTTTTTGTTTTTACTTCACGCAGAAATTTTTTCGCACAATACAAGGAAATGCGCCTGTAGCAGTAAGATTGTATATTTCTACTCAAAGACCCTACTATTGTAATTCGGTTTTTCGTTTCGTATGTATTTTTAGCACATATATTGCCCCCATTGATTTTTAGAATAAATTGGAAATTATAACTAATTTATTACCACGANATGTGAAGTTCCTTTCAAGCCATTAAATCAAACGGAAGACCATTTGTGCAATCTTTTATAAAGATTTGATGCCTATGCTTGGCAAATAAAACTCGCGTATCATAACGCAAGGGCCTTCTTGTTTGGGCAGACACAAGTCTTGTCCAGGCCTTGTCGCTTCATGTCACCTTAAGTTTGTACCTGCTTTGGAATTTGCTTATTTTTTCTGATTTTAATTTGTTTCATTGCTATACGTACTCATCCTAAAATTTCACAGTGGTTTATGGCCTAGAATTTTGAGATTTCTCTATTCAAGAAATTGTAGCGCATTTTCACAAAAACTTTTCGAACATAAAGCGAACAAATCTCGAGCGAATTGATACTGGAGCATGCGCACATCAGACGAAGGATTTCTCTTGCCAAATAAAGCTGTTCCCTGAAAGTTGAATTTCTTTCAATTTTTTGTTTTTACTTCACGCAGAAATTTTTTCGCACAATACAAGGAAATGCGCCTGTAGCAGTAAGATTGTATATTTCTACTCAAAGACCCTACTATTGTAATTCGGTTTTTCGTTTCGTATGTATTTTTAGCACATGTCTTGCCCCCATTGATTTTTAGAATAAATTGGAAATTATAACTAATTTATTACCACGATATACCCTTTTGCAATTTGTTATTGGTATATAATATCATATACTGTATAATATCCATATATTATATGATATTGCACATCTTTTTTATAGTATTATGAGTCGCAGAGTATGTACAGGAAAATATGGTAATGACAAAAATCTTTCTATCGTCATCTCTTTCTCAAAAGAATAGAATAACGATCATCTAAAACAAATTCACAAAATGAAAATTTGTAGATTGGAAATTTACTAAATTTTTTGTGAATTTTCAAAATGTTTCACTTTTTTTCTTCGACACCCGATTGTTTTCCAGATATTGTCCAGTGCCTCTCTGTGACTGTAGTTTAATTTCATATCCTAGCAATATATATCATGATTTACAATTTTTGCATAATTTTTAATAATTTTGATTTTGAGATGTAATAATCTAATAATGACAATAAAGTATATAGTTTCTTTATTGTACTGTCTCATATCTCCCATCATGGCTTTCGTAACTATTAAAAGAAAATCCAAGGCAGATTAGATTTGGACAACGTTTATGCTGCAACGGTACAGTTTTGATAAGATACAAAGTTGTTACGGTCCAAGAGCGTTATCTGTTTCTCCAAAGCTTTAGGCCTGGTATCTTCAAAGTGCCATGAAGGCTTTTCTGTACGAATTTGTGCGATTCCGGTGGCAGAAATGCCCCTATCAGATTTTAATTCTAACATATTTCTAAGAGTTAGGCTACGTACACACGATACCGGCACAATTTGAAAACGGTGAAAAATGTGACGGATAGGCCTCGCGTTCACACGAAAAAGGCACAGTTTTTGCCGGCAGATTTTGAAAACGGTAGATTTTGAAAACAGAACTCTAACCGGCACATTTTAAAAATGGCATCGTGTGGACACTCGAAAACGATAAAAACGGAACATTTTTCGACGCTTTCAAAACGAGGCTGATCGATTCTTAAGGTGTAGGTACATACATTTCTTTGGCATCAAAATCTCGAGGAGATTGCAACAAGTTTGTAAGCGTCAGTATTCCTACCGTTTTCAAAATGTGCCGGCATCGTGTGGACGTAGTCTTAGTTAGATTTTGTTTCCACTTGAAACCACAAAACTCACATGATTTGCATTGTTTTCATTGTCGAAAACATCATACGCCATTTTGAAAAATAGATACAGTAGCTCGAGGTCTTACAAACTAAATTCATTGTTTTAGATAACTCAAACATGTACCTTTGAAGGAAAAAAAGTTTGAGCAAATCAGTGGACTTGTCGAGGAGATATAAGCTACATTAAACAACTTACAATCACAAATTGGTGACGGCGTAAGTGACAGCGTAAGTGTTCTATATCAAATGGGACATTCAACTTTTTGATCGATAGCTAGCGATCTCTCGGGCAGGCTAGCGATCTCTCGGCTTCCGAACAAGAACAATCATGTTGCAAGTTTTATAAATGTGATCGCCATTTTCCCAGCAAAAATGTAACTTAATGATCGCAAAAAATGAATGAGTGGAAAGCAGCTCTTAGCGTCTTTAGGCAGTCAAGATTTGGGCTTCTTGCGCAGATACTAGAGACATCCTTTTTTCCTCCGGGGGGGGGGGGTGTTGTGGGGGGCTACATGACTTGTTGATGGACGCGGGTCTGTTCGGAAAGCTACCCATATTTTTAATCCTTGTCCAAAGTTTTGTCTATTCAAATTTTGATTATTGCCTTCTAGTGTGGTACTTCTCATCAGCTAAAGCTTTGCAAAAAATTGAAAAGATTCAAGAACGTGCCCTTAGATTTTTATACAATGATCACTGTACCTCTTACAGCGACTTACTTTTGAAGTCAGAAAGGTGCACTATGCTGCATAGTGTATGCATGTTTCTCGTCTGAGAGTTCTTTGTATAAAGGTTTTTAAGACATTGAAAAATATTAACCCATCTTTCATGAATGACATTTTCAAAATAAAATCCTCTATTTACTCATCACGAAACGCAAATGATTTACAGCATTACAGACCACATCAAGTGACCTTTGATTCTAATAGCCTTCGATCATTAGGCCCTCAAATATGGAATGGACTGCCGAATGAAATAAAATCGGCCGAAAATTTAAATAGTTTTAAACACATGATAAAAAAGTGGTATGGCCCAAACTGCAAATGCAATGCTTGTCAACATTCAACATGTAACAGAGATTTGAATTTTTCTTTAGACCGTGTAAACATATATATATATATATATGTTATTTATTTATTTATTTAGATTAGTTAGTTTAGATTATCGATTAAGATTAGTTTATTATGTAAATTATTGTATATATAAAGCTAGATATTAAATGATCGATATTAAATAAGATGACAAACAAAAAAACCCACTTCTAATTGCCAAAATTTGCCTCCGTACTTACTTTCATTTTCAATGTATTTTGGCGGAAAACTCCCGGAAAACTACCCATTTGGGGTCCAAAAACCCACTCATATGGGCAGCACATACCCTAGCCTGCGTCACCCCTCCCCCCTCCCCCCCGCTTTTCCTCCGCAGAAACGGGCGTAAGGGCAGGCGAAAGCGCGAAACCGTCTACGCCAGCCTCTGCGGAGATGAGTGCAACGTGCAACAACAACTACAGTGACAGTAAAAGATCAAACGGTTGAAACAAGTTGCTAAGTTGCAGCATTCGAAGGAAGTAACAAGTATTGAAACACTGAACTGAAGTTCAAGAAAAAATAATTCATAATCATGGAATGTGGCATGATACTTATCAAGTACTTACTGTTCCTCTTCAATTTCCTTTTGACGGTAAGTTTTCTTCGTATACAACGAGCATCTTCATGTCAGCATCATGTTGTTATCCTGAGTGAACTCTGTGGTTAGGCCTACATACAATTCGGCCTAACTACTAAACTAGGGTAGGCAGGCAGGCCTATAGGATTTCCATACTTCCAGGCCCAAAATTCTAAAAATGGCGCCATCCTGCCTCCTGGAATCGCACTTCTCAATTTTGCTTAGTTCTCGACCAAAAAATTTAAACAGCATTATAAATATGTGTTTTAGTAAGGCGACTGTCTCAAAAATGTTTGGTTAGTGTCATTTTGATTGCAAAATATCGGTCGGTCGGTCGGTCGGCAATATGATCAAATTTCAATTTTTCCCAGATTTTTTAGTTCAGACAATGTATTATTGAATGCAAAAACACAAAAACAAAATCTTCGTTGTTGTTTTCCTATATAACATTTCGACGGCCGATCCAAAATTCTGATTTTTTTCATTTTTAGAAGACGGTCGGTCGGACGACACTAACCAAACATTTTTGAGACGGTCGCCTAAGAGAGCATGCACAAAAGAAAAAACTGATTTATATTTATTTTGTATCCCTTGTATCCCTAAGCTAAGGACTATATATTCATTTAATTATCTTTGTTAGGAAGCAGAAAGTTAAAACCAATAAGTTTTCACAAAAATAGCTAGTACTGACACTGTATGGACAGATGACCCAGGCCTGGCTGTGAGCATTTTAGCAGGCGAGCGGTACATCACTCTCCTCGGTATAGTCAGGCAGGCGATTTTCAGTATACCCAAAATCGTTAAGAAAAGTGTACGGATAAACGGGGAATGTAATATTGGTCTTTAAACAGCTAACTTTTCGAAGGAAGAAGGCCATTCTCCGGCAGAAATGAAACAATAGTTGTATATATAGTCGTAAATCAACCACACTTTTACTAACGAGGTTATGAACAGAACTAAATATAGTATATATGATGAAGTAATAAATACAGAGTAGAATCCTTCCTATCCATCTCCTCAATTTTAGTTCCAAGAGCAGCCCTGTTGTCATACTTTTCGAAAGTCTTTATCGCAACAGTCGATCCTTTTTTATTGCTCGCCATGTTGAAATGATATTATCGATTCTGTGAGGGCATCTTTGTCGCAAGACTTTTCCATTTTCCAATTGGCGTTCGAAAGAACAGTCTGGTGTAAATGAAGCCATCAAAAATATGTGCCCCAGTAGCTATTTAAAGTGTTCATTTGTTTTTCACCTGACTAGTTAAGTAGTTAACGATTTACAGGAGTAGATGACTTCCTGAGTGTTAAAGAGGAGATTAAAAGGTGGGGAAATTCAATTAAGGTCAAAATAATAAGGGGATTAATTTCCTGTCAAAATTTTAGTAATGAATGAAAGCCCAAGGCGGGCAGTTTCCTTTTGAACTGATGTGGAGGCGAGCGATGAGTAGCTCGCCTCGGCCACCCGAGGCGAGCGCGGAGGAGGGCACGGGCGATCACCCGCCTTAAACAGCCAGGCCTGATGACTGATTTTAACAAAGTAAATTTTTTGTAACTAATTTACAGTAGTTTTTCAGTAGTCTTCTTCTGCATTATACAATGTCAAGAATCATACTATTTGTCCATGACTTGTTTTCACCAAAAACCAAAATATGGCGTTTTAGATGGGACACCCCATGTTATTATTATTATTATTATTATTATTAACAATTTCTTTTACTTTGGCAACACAAAAATATATATATATAGCTACATAATAAGCTAATTAACGCCATCAAAATAAACTAAAAACTTAATTTACAATTTTCTACTTTAAAATCTACAAAAACCCTAAATCTTTAATGAAAACTTTGCACAATCTGCAGATGCAAGTATTTCCATTCCATAATTTTATTCAGCTAGTGTGTTGGAATCTTTAATTTCCTTCGGTAATGAGGACCACAAATGGTGACCTCTGAACTCTATATTCTCTATTCCGTATGTTGTTGTCTTTACTTTTGGCAATTGCAAATGATTTTCACATCTCAAACTTGTTTTAACATATTTCAATCATTAGCAACTGCAGATTGTGCTGATGAAAGGTTACATATTTTTTCTTCAACTTCTCTAGCTCTGATTCACTATCTTTGCATACCAATCGCAGTGCTCTTTTGTGAATGCGATTTAACTTTAAATTAGTTGCCCTATCATGAAACATCCATACAAGTGGACAATAATTAAATTGCGACCTGATGAAAGAATTCATTAAAATTTCTGATTTGATAGGATCAATGTAATTAGACAAGCGAGCAAGCGCATGAAGCTTTTGGTTGGCCTTTTTATACAAATCTTCAACATGTTTTTTGAAACTTAACTTCTTATCAAAAGTCGCACGTAGCAGTTTTTCATAATCACTTTCAGTAAAATGTTTTTCTGCCTACCGGTGCGGTACGTAATTTCTCTCTTCTGTTGTTAGCTTTTAGGTCTCGTAAGTGCTGCAGTTGGAATATGGATTCTTTTAGATCCTGGATCAGCAAGTTTCACACAGATTCTAGAAACATCTTCATTTCGACTGCCAGCTTACCTTCTCATAGCAGTCGGGGTAATTATTATGTTCATTGCCTTTTTTGGATGCTGTGGTGCAGTGAAGGAAAATAGCTGTTTTCTTATTACCGTAAGTATATTCTATCTAATGTATCATTTGCCACAAAATTAAAATAAAAAATAATTGCAAGTTTTATCGAGGGGCAAATCACTCCCAAAAAAGTGTACGAGATTATTAATCACAAGAGATTATTTTATGATTATTTTGTGATTATTTTATGATTATTTGATTAATTTAGGATTATTGAGATTATTTTAGGATTATTTTGTGACTATTTCATGATTATTTTGTGATAATTTCATGATTATGTGATTATTTTGGGATTATTTTGTGATTATTTGATTATTTTTGGATTATTTTGTGATTATTTTGAAAAGTGTACGAGATTATAATCAGTGATTTGCCCCTCGTNCCTCAATATTGCGACTGGCAAATTTTCAAACTCAAAAATTTCTTGTCCTCCCTTCCCAAAAAATTGGTGCATCATTGCCCATAGTATATTTCATTTTTCATTTTGAGCATTACCATTCAGCAGAGCTGATTTTCAATTGGTCTAGTACAGTCTACTGGCCTTGGGCATGTTAACACTGTTTTCCGGCGCATAATTCTTTAGGTTTCTTGAGAACATTTTTAATTTCTTAAGAATTCTTTGTTTAGAAGTTTTACTGTCTTTTATACCGCTCAAGGATTCTTATCAAAATGCAAAGAATTCTTGTCATGTTAATGTGTCGATGTAGATTAGTCTTCTTTGTACATATTTGTAAATAGAAAGCTAGAAATATTTATCGATTTAAAATAAGCATACAACAACAACAACAACAACAACATAATGTGTGCAAGGCCTGCAATGTACAGTAAAACTTTTCAGTAAAATAAACAATAACAAGATTCATGCATTGTGTTTTCTCGTTTAATGAAGAAGAAGGAGTTTGCTTACTTTGAAACCAATTGTCTCGAAACAGAAGAATACTTTGATCCAGAAATTAGTTTAGTTTGCAACAGAATTTTTTGAAGACAAGGAGAGTTTACTTCATACAGCTCAAATATTGTTATCATTGGAATTGGGTGAGAAGCATAGGTTCCAAATCTTTAAATTGGCTAAAAAGGTCGGTGGTCAGTGACATATTTCTTTGAATTGAACGGCTTCAAAGAAACTTTAGCTCCTTTGCTATATATAACTCTACCATTGGACTTTTCAGAAATCTTGAATATTTTCGAAATTACAGCGTATTTCATATTTCAACTCATTTGAGGATGTGACGTCATCAAATTTCTAAATCGTAAACCAGAAGAGTGGAAGACTTGTGCTTGATACCATATTGTAGACATTCATAAACTATGGTTTTCTTGACAATTATTTTGATGTTTCCTCAAAAAGTTTAGAAATTACGATGGTTTTAAGTTTTCTTTGAAATTGTTCTTGAATTCTTAAAAAAGAAGAAAAGCACTCTAATTCTGAAAATATTGAAGATTTCTGAAAAGTCCAACAGTAGAATTATTACAAAGTAGCTAAAGTTTCTTTCAAGCCATTCCATTCAAAGAAATAGGTCACAGAATTTCACACCGACCTTGTTAAAGATTTGAAACCTATGCTTGGGTGAGAGCTCTTGAAAATTTCTGAGTGTGGAGTTTTTCTCAAGAATTCTTGTCTTGTTATGTCTCATTCAATTCCTACCCTGATCATGCCCTCAGGTATTTGTTCAAAAAATTGTCCCCGCCCCCAGGCATTTGACAGTAAACTTTCCCCAGCCCCCGGGGCATTAGACAACACCAGGAGCTTTGCATTATACAGTTACTGGAAATATGGCACATTAGATTTCTATAAATTTTAGTATTGTGTCCTACCACGGCCCCCTGAAAAGCAGTCCTGAGGACTGACGGGATTATCATGCCTAAAGAAGTAAAAATGAATGAAATGAAATCCTCTTTCTCTTTTGTCTCAGACTAAATCTGTGCCTGTATACAACTTTGTTTTGAAAACTTATCTAACCAGAAGCCTTTTTTCTAGTTCTCGCTTATCCTGTGTGTGCTGCTTTGCGTTGAGCTTGCATGTGTTATTGTTGCATTTGTGTTCAAAAATAAGGTTAGTTTTCTTTTTGCTTTACGGGTAATTCCATGTAAGTTGAAACAGCCTTGCCACCAATGTCTCAGATTTTTCTAATTTATTAGATGTTCACCATGTCTTATAACCAATGTAAAAAAAATGTCAGCCTGATAACTCATTTCGTTCTGGAGATATCGCTTTTTCAATTATGACTATTTGCGCCCATAACAATGGCGGCCAACGCCNTATACAACTTTGTTTTGAAAACTTATCTAACCAGAAGCCTTTTTTCTAGTTCTCGCTTATCCTGTGTGTGCTGCTTTGCGTTGAGCTTGCATGTGTTATTGTTGCATTTGTGTTCAAAAATAAGGTTAGTTTTCTTTTTGCTTTACGGGTAATTCCATGTAAGTTGAAACAGCCTTGCCACCAATGTCTCAGATTTTTCTAATTTATTAGATGTTCACCATGTCTTATAACCAATGTAAAAAAAATGTCAGCCTGATAACTCATTTCGTTCTGGAGATATCGCTTTTTCAATTATGACTATTTGCGCCCATAACAATGGCGGCCAACGCCCATTTCTGATGTGTTCCACTTTTTAAAATTTGCCTCTAATTTCTTAATGAAACCATATTTTTAGCTGAAAATTTCCAGACTGGGGTACTGTAGTTTCATTTGTAGATTTCGAATATCTCATTGAAATCGCTATCCTATTGAAATCGCTACCATTTACAGTATGTTTACAGAGTTTGTGAGGCACTTCACCAGGGGCTTGAGGATACCTAGTTTTCACTGCTTGGGAGAACTGACATAACAATTGATAAATAATTTCAACAGAATAATTTCAAATTTGCAAGTAAAGAAATGCGAAACAAACTAACAAGTACTAAAACATTTCATACAGAATTATGGTAAAGTCGAGATAAAACCATTTTTACATAAAAATCTATTTTCGATGACATTATTACTGCACAAACATGGCCGAAAATTGGCCGAAACTTGGCCGTTTGAGAAATTGTTTTGTTGGCCGAATTTGGCCGCGAATCCTAAATCTTTTGGCCGCTAACAGTTTCGGCCATCTGGCAACCCTGGTTGCAGTTTACGGAAAACTTTCATTGAAACTGGGCACGAGGTTGGTTGAAGTCTCTCCATCAGCCACTGGCGTTGGGATTTTTCACATTGGTTGAATCATTTTTCCAGTATAACTTTTCAAATAAGGGATAATTTTGTTTACTTAACCATCATTTAGGTTGATTCAAGTATTAGAGAACAATCACGTAAAGTTATCAAGATAAAGTATGGGATTGGTATTGCAGATGTTGACAAAGCAATTGATACCATGCAACAAGAAGTGAGTGCACGTTTATACTGTGATTCTAAAGTCTTCAAATTTCGGTCGAAACCGTTTTGATAGGCAATATCACACAGACTTCCATCTTTTTTTTCAAAAATGAAAGCATTATTTTGAAGGTAAATCCTTGTACTTCACAGAGGAACAAACCAAGAATTCATATCTTTTACGATTGCTCAGATATAAGTGGATTTTTAACAGTCACATTTTGATGCCACCAAACAAACTGCGAAAGACAATGGACACGTGCCTAAAACAATGATGTTTACAGATTTGTTTACAGTTTGGCGACGGGGCCCCTTTAACTTTCGATTCGTACATGATCATAACCATTTAAATAATTAGGAAAAAAGGTCTAAAATATTCTAAACAATCTATAATTCTAATAATCTTCAAATTGAAGTTGGTGACGCGTCATGAACAGTACAGTAGATAGCCAAAGAAACGATGCTGTGTCTCAGTATATAATAATAATAATACTAATACGGACCAGCATAGCATCCAAATCTTTGGCATCTTTAAACAAATATTGCACGGATGGTTAATGCATCTTCTGTTTGATTTAATGGCTTGAAAGGAACTTCAAGTACTCTGCTATAATCCTATATGTCACATTTCTGATGTCTTGATTATTTTCAGAATTACAGCGTCTTATTTGTTTGGGCCAGTTTTGAGAATGTGACGTCATCAAATTGCTAAATCGTAAACTAGAAAAGCTACAGATTTCTGCTTACTACCATATTATAGACCTTCATAAACTATGGTTTTCTTCAAGATTGTACCGTTTTTCATATTTCAATTTAGGATCTGAGATTATTTTAATTTTTTTCAAAACTTTTCACGAGTTCTTTTAATAAAAATAAAACCGCTGTAATTCTGAAAATAATAAAAATATTAGAAATGCTACATATAGGATTATAGCAGAGTACTTGAAGTTCCTTTCAAGCCATTAAATCAAACAAAAGATGCATTAACCATCCATGCAATGTTTTTTAAAGATTTGGAGGCTATGCTATACGGACTAAACTCTAGCCTTAATGAGATCAGAAAGACATTTTATAAGTTATACAAGCATATTTAGCCTTTTAGCCAAACTTCGTCACAGTAATCGTGCTCCATTTTCTATTTAATCATAAGAATTTTAGACTTCTGTTATTAATGGAATATAACATTCGTATTTGATAACGTTAGATTGTAAAGCATTTATTCTGACATTATTTGACTGATGAAGATCTACGATAGATCGACAATTTTCAAACAAACTAGTCTTATTTTCTATGCGTGCGTAATAATAATAATAATAACAATAATAATAATAATAATAAAAATAATGCTTTCCTGTTTGCCCTAGCGCCCGAGCTAACAGCTCAGTTGACATATAAATATGCCATACTAGGTTTATGTTAGCTACTACACATAGTATCAAACTACATGATGAACAAATACATCAGCAAAGGGTGGGGAGGTTATTCACGCATAGACTGACACTTAGCTGATTTAGAGAGAGAAAGAGAGCGAAACCCTCGAAATTGAAAAGTGCTAAATGTAGGCCTAGATTACGGGAACAACTTCCGCACCCTGTGCCTCCAAATATAATTTGCCATGATAACATTCGATATTGAACACCACTGTAGCATCTGTTTTGCAACTAATTTATCAACTGACAAAGNTTTTCTAGTTCTCGCTTATCCTGTGTGTGCTGCTTTGCGTTGAGCTTGCATGTGTTATTGTTGCATTTGTGTTCAAAAATAAGGTTAGTTTTCTTTTTGCTTTACGGGTAATTCCATGTAAGTTGAAACAGCCTTGCCACCAATGTCTCAGATTTTTCTAATTTATTAGATGTTCACCATGTCTTATAACCAATGTAAAAAAAATGTCAGCCTGATAACTCATTTCGTTCTGGAGATATCGCTTTTTCAATTATGACTATTTGTGCCCATAACAATGGCGGCCAACGCCCATTTCTGATGCGTTCCACTTTTTAAAATTTGCTTCTAATTTCTTAATGAAACCATATTTTGGCTGAAAATTTCCAGACTGGGGTACTGTAGTTTCATTTGTAGATTTCGAATATCTCATTGAAATCGCTATCCTAGCTACCATTTACAGTATGTTTACAGAGTTTGTGAGGCACTTCACCAGGGGCTTGAGGATACCGAGTTTTCACTGCTTGGGAGAACTGACATAACAATTGATAAATAATTTCAACAGAATAATTTCTCGATCCTGGCCGTTTTTCAAAACCCTTGGCCGTCAATAATGGTTTTGGCCAAAGAAGCAAAAGTTGGCCGAATTTTGGCCGTAAATAGAAAAACCACGAAATGCAAAAGAAACAACCAGTTTTGCACAAATAATGCTAAAAATCGTATTCAAAATTTCAAATTTGCAAGTAAAGAAATGCGAAACAAACTAACAAGTACTAACAAATTTCATACAGAATTATGGTAAAGTCGAGATAAAACCATTTTTACATAAAAATCTATTTTCGATGACATTATTACTGCACAAAAATGGCCGAAAATTGGCCGAAACTTGGCCGTTTGAAAAATTTGTTTTGTTGGCCGAATTTGGCTGCGAATCCTAAATCTTTTGGCCGCTAACAGTTTCGGCCATCTGGCAACCCTGGTTGCAGTTTACGGAAAACCTTCATTGACACTGGGCACGAGGTTGGTTGAAGTCTCTCCATCAGCCACTGGCGTTGGGATTTTTCACATTGGTTGAATCATTTTTCCAGTATAATTTTTCAAATAAGGGATAATTTGTTTTTATTTAACCATCCTTTAGGTTGATTCAAGCATTAGAGAACAATCACGTAAAGTTATCAAGATAAAGTATGGGATTGGTATTGCAGATGTTGACAAAGCAATTGATACCATGCAACAAGAAGTGAGTGCACGTTTATACTGTGATTCTAAAGTTCCAAATTTCGGTCGAAACCGTTTTGATAGGCAATATCACACAGACTTTCATCTTTTTTTCAAAAATGAAAGCATTATTTTGAAGGTAAATCCTTGTACTTCACAGAGGAACAAATCAAGAATTCATATCTTTTACGATTGCTCAGATATAAGTGGATTTTTAACGGTCACATTTTGATGCCACCAAAGAAACTGCGAAAGACAATGGACACGTGCCTAAAACAATGATGTTTACAGATTTGTTTACAGTTTGGCAACGGGGCCCCTTTAACTTTCGATTCGTACATGATCATAACCATTTAAATAATTAGGAAAAAAGGTCTAAACATATTCTAAACAATCTATAAATCTAATAATCTTCAAATTGAAGTTGGTGACGCGTTATGAACAGTAGATAACCAAAGAAGCGCTGCTGTGTCTCAGTATATAATATTAATAATAATATAGTCCTTTATACAGGGGGTTGCCTTTTTAGCAACAAAAGTGCTGTTATCAAGAATGGCCCTGTTCTAAACATAAAAGATCTTAGAAAAACTCGAAATTAAAAATTGAGTTAGTTACAATCAAAATCTTTAAAGTTTTTAAAGTTTGTCCTCTACCTTTACATTTTTTCTTACCATGAAAAGTGTTCTCTCAACTTGGATTTAAAAATTACAATTATTTCCAGGGGACGTATGTCTCTTGGAAGTTCGTTAAAACAGTACGGTCCTTGAAAGTAAAGGGACCTTTTCGCATTTTCTGTATTAACCCCGGGGGGGGGGGGTACTTCATTGCGACCATGATCCAACCTGCATCTGGACTTGGACAAAAGGACCCATTTGCATGACACGATTTTCGAGAATTACGAACCCATTTGCATGAATATCAGGAAATTTCAAGCCCATGCGTATGAATTTGGTTGATTTTGAAACCCTTTTTTAAAGAACATAATAGCAAACATCTGTTGTTGTTGCTAAGGCGTCGTTGTGGTGTGTTGAGTGTTGACTTTATCGTTTCGCAAGCAAAATGCAAAAAGAGATTTGTCGGTAGTTTTGCGACTAATCATTATGGGACCCATTTTGGGGACCCATTGGTTAGAAAATCCTAAAAATACCAACCCATTTATCAGAATCAAGCCAAATATCGGACCCATGTGTCGGGAATTTCAGATGAAGTAACCCAGCCATATGAGCTGCACGTCCAGTATGACTTCACAATGAAGTACCCCCCCCCCCCGGAGTTTTAACCAAGGACAGTCTAAGTAACGATTTATTGCTTCTTGTTTCGTGTTGATGGTTGTGTTTGTTGTGTGTTTTCGTTGTTTTATTTATAGACAAGCCTATTTACCATTGCATATTCCTTTAAAATTCTGTGCAATTTGTTGTGTGCTTCAAAATCAGGTGCTAACAAAACTTCGCAATGTCTCTAACTGAAAACCATTGATAGAATATACCGGGTGAGTCAGAAAAAACAATCCCCGTTTGAAAGACCACTTCTCCCTGGATATCAAAACGATAATATTGACAAATACATTATTTAATGGTTGACATGTTCAAATATAATTTAAAATTTACCAGACTGAAATCGGCCACTGAAATTATTAGCGATTTTCTGGAGAAAGCCCCTTCAAGAAACCTTCAAAATAGGCCTAAAATCACGAGCAAATTTTCCAAATACCTACTTCTGCCTTACAGCAATAACTTGCACATGCTTTGGCACGTGTTATCCTCTTGGGAGGATAAAATCTCCGATAATAATGTTGTTATGTTCCCAGGGATGGCACTTTCATCCTCCCAAAGGGATAAAACATGCGAAAGCATGTACAAGTCATTGCTTTTACGGCAGAGATATGACGGAAATTTGGTCGTGATTTTATGCCGTTTTTGAAGGTTTCCTGTAGGGGCTTTCTTGAGAAAATCCCTCATAATTTCAGAACGGAGTGGCCGATTTCAGTTAGGTAAAATTTAGAATTTATTTGAGCATGCCCACTATTAAACAATATATTTACCAATATTATTGCCTCGATATCCAGGGAGCAGTGACCTTTCAAACGGGGATTGTTTTTTCTGACTCACCCGGTAGGATAATAAATATTACTGAAATTAATTTCATCTTTGATGCAACACCTAATAGAGAAGCATCAACATTAATTGAATTTAATCTGTGGCGGACATTATGGGGCAAGGGGGTGCGGTCTCTCCTAATGTTGGGTAGAACGAAGACCTGTTGTTTGAAAACAATGGAGATAAACAATGGTTTTCAACTGAAACAATAGCTTCGCCCCCAATATTTGGCAAAGTGTCCGCCATTGAATTTTCATATTTTGGGGATTTTTGAAACCCGAAAACTGTGTTTTCGAGTTGCATAAGAAAGTCTTCTGTATTCAACCATCATTTTCATTTCATTTTTAAAATATTTATACAGGTTAATATTGTTTCATATGAATGTTTTTCAAACTGACCTGTTAACAAAAAGCAAAGAAAATCATTTAATTAAGAACATAAGGAATTAAAAAATGTCTAGTTTACAATATTTATACATCGTCCAAAAACCAAAACCAAAATAAGAGAGAGAAACAAAATCAAAGTTACACAACCGTCGATAGGTTTTGTTTGAAGATGTTTGGGGAGGGTGCCATTTTAGTTTCTCTTTCAAAACTGTTCCACAGTTTAGCCCCGCGATAAGAAAAAATCTTTTGACCCAAGAGAAAGTTTTTAATAAGGGTACCTTGAGATCAGTTTCTGCAGATCGAAGACATCGATCCTTGTCTTCAGAACATTTTGTGAATAATTTTCTCAAGTAATCAGGGTCTTGCGAATTCAAGGATTTGTAAGTTAGTGTAGCTCTCTCTTTTCTTATAAGATTACTGATGATCCAATTCAACCTCTGTTTTCTTAAAAGCTGTGTCCGCTAAACTGTATTTAACCCAAGTTAGTTTTCCTGTATTTGTTTATTTGTTTAGTTATATATGTATTTGTTTGTTTACAGTTCAAATGCTGTGGTATTGACTCATCATCAGATTATGAATCATCAGCATGGCAGAAGAAACACAGTCTCGGGTCAACAGCGGTCCCCAAGTCTTGTTGCAAACCAAATACTTGTACCAAAGATACAGTTTATACTAGTCAACACGTCTTCAAAGATGTAAGTGAAAGTCTCTTCAGCTTCCCATCAGTGAAAATTCTCCTTGTAGTCCCTAAACTGGACATTTACTAAGGCTAAATACTTGTACCAAAGATACTGTCTATATTAATCAATATGTCAATACGTCTTTTAAAAATAAAAGTAAAATGTTTAGTTCCTCAGCAGTGAACATTCGTCCTGAAAGTTCCTAAGGTAAGACTGGACTTCTTTCTTATCTCAGGAAATATTGCTCATTTCAAACGTCATGGTTTATTCCTAAGATACTTAATGCACACTAGGGATGAACGACTACACACAAATTGCGCTTGTTTTTATTTACTCATGTTTTCGTAGGTGTTGTTAACTTGATGGGATCATTGCCCATTTTGATTAGACTTATGATATTTCGTCCCTTGTTTCCCTGCGTTCTTTGATTAGTTGATATCTCTCCGGTCGATAGGGACTCATAACATTACTATGAAAAAGTGGGCACACTTTAGGCCCTCGCAGAGTGAATCCGTACGCATCATTCAAATTGATATATTTTGTTTGTACAGACGAAGATTATTGCTTGAAATGTATGCAATTTGTGGTTAGTAGGTCAGGGAAACATCATTCTTTGTATTAACAGTTTGTTTTCCTATGTTCAAGCTCTTTAAACCAGGCTTTGAAGTGATTTTGTGGCAGGACGTTGGTGTACGAAAACCCCCGCAAGTTTTAGGTCATTCTTTTGACGGGAGTTTTCGTACACCAAAAAGCGGAAAGTCGAGCCTAGTTCGAGCCCCACTACTTGAGTGTCACAACAAGGTGTCACAGACTGGATTAGGTCTCCTCTACTTCTGCGATCCCAGTCCTAGGCGCTAAAAACCTCAACTTCACCTTCACCTTTACAAGATTTTGTTTCTTCCGTAGTCATGTCTGAAAAAGATATCGAAATTTGCAACGAGCCGCAGTACGATAATTGGTGGCATTGGAATTGGTGTTTGTTTAGTGCAAGTTAGTAAACTTTAACAACTTTTATTCAGCAAGAGCAGTTGACGTAACAATACCGGGTGCGCCAAAAGATGTTTACTTGAGCCTTTCAGCTATCAACTAAATTTTCATTAATTCTAATTTATCTAGGATACTGGCGGGATTTATCAGGCAGCGGGATGTATCAGACAGTTTTAGCTTTCAACACCCAGTAACACCCCTCGTACATTAAAAAAACAAGCGCAAACTTAGGTGAAGCTTTCATGACCATTGCTCTTCCATTCGACACCATTATCATTTCGATCGCTTCTGCTTCTTTAAAATATGCTCAACGAAGTAGCTTTGGCTTAGGCCAAAGTCAATTTGCACCCGTCTTCAGTTCGTCGCAGCATATTTTAAAGAAGCATGAAGCGATCGAAATGATAATGGTGCAGAATGGAAGAGCAATGGTCATGAAAGCTTTACCTAAGTTTGCGCTTGTTTTTTTAACGTACGAGGGGTGTTACTGGGTGTTGAAAGCTAAAACTGTCTGATTTATCCCGCTGCCTGATAAATCCCACCATTTCCCTAGCAGTCTTTACGAATTTTCAAACTCCTAAACTTTCCTTCGACGCAACCTGTAACTTCCGTTGCGCTTGATTGACACGCCAGTACAAAGCGATTAGTGATCATAGACAAAGGGGTTTCTATGGCCGATTGGTAAAGTCGTAAATATAAACAGAGCAAAAGAAGCAAAAATTGCCCGAGACCTGGGCGGCTATTCAACTCGCTGTGTATGTGAAAAGGGGTTGTTCAGAGAAGACTTAAGTATACAACAACAAGAAAAAAGATAATTTTTATTTGTATTCATTTTTATAGATATTTTTTGCTATTTAAATTAGATAGCAAAATTTGTAAATTTGGTATTTACTTTGAAATCTTTTTGCACGGCCCCCTGTAAAGCAGTCTCTATAGATTGACGGGGCTACCGTGGTAAGATAATAAAAAATGAAAAAAAAATTGAATGAAATGAAAAATAATGTTAAGTATTTGGCGCGGCAATTTTATTTATTTTATTCAGAAGCTGACCAGAATTGAACTTAAATTTCTCGTAGATTTTGGGTATGGTTCAAACATTCAGCTCTGCTTCTAAATTAGACAAATCATAATCATAATAAATTTATTGACAGTTGGTTTTTACAATAGTAANAAGTATACAACAACAAGAAAAAAGATAATTTTTATTTGTATTCATTTTTATAGATATTTTTTGCTATTTAAATTAGATAGCAAAATTTGTAAATTTGGTATTTACTTTGAAATCTTTTTGCACGGCCCCCTGTAAAGCAGTCTCTATAGATTGACGGGGCTACCGTGGTTAGATAATTAAAAATGAAAAAAAAAATTGAATGAGATAAAAAATAATGTTAAGTATTTGGCGCGGCAATTTTATTTATTTTATTCAGAAGCTGACCAGAATTGAACTTAAATTTCTCGTAGATTTTGGGTATGGTTCAAACATTCAGCTCTGCTTCTAAATTAGACAAATCATAATCATAATAAATTTATTGACAGTTGGTTTTTACAATAGTAATGAAATTACTAATTCATACCGACTATTTGCAAATACAGACCTTATAACTGAAAAGTATACAAATATACAAAATGTCGCTTTTTAAAAATCCTACAATTATATTTATCGCCAACTTCAAATGTACAAATTAAATGCCTCAGGCAGATATTTAGATATATTCTTCTTTCGATAAACACAAGCTTCTTTCGATAAATATTTATGTCTTTTTTAGGGCGACTTTGTTTGTATTTACGACTTGGCTAATCACGCATAGAAATCCTCCTGTTTGTGATAGCTATTCGCATTGTAGTGCAGTGCCAATGAAAAGCAGCGGGTGCTATTGTTATATTATCTGCCTTTGTTCTTTCATTCATGATGCTAGTTATCAGAGATTTTTCCATTTGGAATCATTGTCATTAGAGAAAATTTCGAAATTTAAAAACATTTGGAAGATATTTTCCTACAAATGCAACACGAACAATTTTATGGAGCCAGTATTTACGTAGTTTGAACTTGTCACAACATGGATGCAAAGAGACTGCCTCAAAGGGAATAGACATAGCTATATTGAGTGGTCGCTATAAATAGGCTACGAAAACGCCCACGCACCCATTGCTTCTTCAGCTACACAATGAAACAGCGTGTGCCAACAGTATCAAATACAATAGACTATATTTTTAACTTGGCCCGGGCCAGCTTTTAACAATGTCGATTCCCTTTAAAGGCTCTTGGACAACCGGCATGTATTGCGATCGTTTGTTTTGTTTTTCGTGGATGTCATAAATTTTAGACAATTCAAGTATGATGTTTAACACATTAACACACGTAAGGAGAAATATGGCCGCACCTGGAGCTGCAGCGACGTCCTGCTGACTGGAGCGAGATCACANCCCATTGCTTCTTCAGCTACACAATGAAACAGCGTGTGCCAACAGTATCAAATACAATAGACTATATTTTTAACTTGGCCCGGGCCAGCTTTTAACAATGTCGATTCCCTTTAAAGGCTCTTGGACAACCGGCATGTATTGCGATCGTTTGTTTTGTTTTTCGTGGATGTCATAAATTTTAGACAATTCAAGTATGATGTTTAACACATTAACACACGTAAGGAGAAATATGGCCGCACCTGGAGCTGCAGCGACGTCCTGCTGACTTGAGCGAGATCACAAAATTATTTTCATGCAACATGAAATTATGCCACCTTTGTATCTTGATCATACCTATACAATACACAAGCAATAATGTTGCGTTAATGCAGTGCATGGACAGCAACAGAGCAGTTGCATTTAATTCAATAGCCCATG
Source organism: Aurelia aurita (assembly GCA_004194415.1). Taxonomy (NCBI): domain Eukaryota; kingdom Metazoa; phylum Cnidaria; class Scyphozoa; order Semaeostomeae; family Ulmaridae; genus Aurelia; species Aurelia aurita. Next base: position 215,415 of record REGM01000050.1, read on the forward strand.
GTTTCATAGCGGCATATTGAGTAGACTTGCTCCAAGTCTATTCTGTGGGTTTTCATCGCTCAAGGGATATAATGATCTTTGCGGGGGCATAAGCCGTGAATAGGATGCTGCGAGGGAGACACAAGAGCGTCCTCTTCACGGCATACGCCCCGCAAAGGTCATTATATCCTTTAAGCACTGATAGAAAACGGAATAAACTTGGAGCAAATCTACAGAATCTACATCGACGAGTAGATCTAAACATTAAACCTCCAGATGGTACGTGATTAGACCTCCTGTGGCTTGGAGCGACGAAACAAATAAAAAAGGCCTGATATCAGTATTTGATTCCTTTCCAGGTGTTTGGGATCACGTTTGCATCTTACTTATATCGCACTATACGAAGACTATAAATTTGCCTAACTTTACCTACACGCACTCTGCACTTGTTAGTACCTGAAACAGTAAATCCCGCATATGATAGCATACGTTTTGGGGGCCAGGGTGAATTAGGTTCTTCTTTAAAAGGTACTTAGATTAATTTCAGGGTTTAAGGGTTCTTAAAGGTTCTTATTCGAAGGGTTCTTTTATGAAAACCTTTCAGGAGTCATCACCAAGAGATTTTCAACCCCATTATATTACTTGCCTTTGACAATGTTATTAATTACCTAATAAGAATGAGTCGACGAGTAGATCTAAACATTAACCCTCCAGATGGTACGTGATTAGACCTCCTTTGGCTTAGAGCGACGAAACAAAGCAAAAATGGCCTGATATCAGTATTTGATTCCTTTCCAGGTGTTTGGGATCACATTTGCATCTTACTTATATCGCACTATACGAAAAGAGTATGAATTTGCCTAACTTTACCTACATGCACTCTGCACTTGTTAGTTAGTACCTAATACAGTAAATCCCCGCATATGATAACATGCTTTTTCAGGGCCAGGCTGAGTTAGGTTCTTCTTTAAAAGATACTTAGATTAATTTCAGAGTTTAAAGGGTTTGTGTAAGGTTAAAAGCTTGCATTTGCAAAGAGCAAGAAAATCTAGCAATATCCCATTCAAATCGAAGTTGCACACACGCCCTGAACAATGGGTAGCCAAAAAAAACAATGCAGTGTCTGAGTGTTGTCTTTGTTCTATTTATAGACAAGCCTATTTACCATTGCGCATTCTTTTTAAGGGTTCTTGAAGTTTCTTATTCGAAGTTCCTTATGAAAACCTTTCAGGAGTCATCTTGAGAGATTTTCAACCCCGTTATTTGCCTTTGCCAATGTTATTAATTACCTAATAACCAATTCTAAACTTTGAATCTTGACAAGAATTTTGGCCATTAAATAGGAGGAAGGTGGTTCAGATTTTAACAACCAACAGGGACAAAACAGATTTAATAAGGACTACGACAACCAAAACATAAATTTTATTACCCTTGTAAGAGTTTATTTTTTAATCTAACCGAAATAGGTTCTTAATTACAAGGTGCATAATTTAGGAAAAACAACCTGCAGGTTCTTATTTTCTAGGCTCTGATATGCGGGGATTTACTGTACAGTGCACAAAGACAGTTTGCACATAAAAATTGTGTAAGAGAGACAAATTCTTCCGTCTACTCAGAAGACTATGCAATCAATATGTTCGAATCATTGTCGCCTTTTTGGTAGCTGAGGTAATTTCTGCTCAGTGTAAGTGACTATCTTATTGCAGCAATGCTGCTATCTCATCGCAGAAAGTAACTGTTTTGTTGAATTTATCGCTTTCTATAAGAAAGATCTTGTTTGTTAATAATTAGACAGAATTCTGTTTTGTTGTTTGATTGTTATATTGTGTTCACTGTTTTATTGTTTCATTGTTTCATTGTTTTATTGCAATCACTGTTTCATTGATTAATTGCATTCATCGTTTTATTGTTTAATTGCAATCACTGTTATATTGTTTCATTGTTTATTGCAAACAATGTTTGATCATTGTTTCATTGTTTCATTGCATTCACTGTTTTATTGTTTTATCTCAATCGCTGTTTCATTGTTTTATTGTTTTATCTCAATGACTGTTTCATTGTTTTATTGCAACCACTGTTTATTTAAAGAGTCATAGTTGAATGTAAAATATTTCTGTAAATATTATCTTTGAAATTGAACAAACGTTGGTGTAATTATTCATTTATTAAAAAAACATGTTTTCCAGTCAGTAGTTGAAATATTTTTTTGGAGCTATTTCTCAGTGTACACTGTTTTCTAAAAAAATTATGACAAACGACAGAGCTAACTAGTTTGAAATGGAATGCATTTTGGAAAACAAACACACTTAACCAATTAGAGGCGTAAACATTTATTTTGGAGCGAGCAAGATTTCAATTTGAAATCTTCGATTTCAATTTCAACTTTCATACCGGGGGATCCAAAATAACTTTACAAGCTAGATCGCGCCTTGCTTTATTAAGACAAACGTCATCAACAGAATGTTTGCTTCAGCACTTTAGCTGAAAGGCCATGCTATCTTTTATGATGTTTCTCGGTCAGTTTAAGCTATGACGGCTGTCCAAAAAGCCGTTTCCAAAATGTTATGATTCTTTGTTTTTCACTCATAGTTGAACTATAGCCATCGGTGGTTAGACACTGCTTGTGTGCTTTTATGGAGGAGCGCCAGAACTAGTATGCTTCTGCGGAGGAAAAAATTTCTCTGTATCTGAACCTCCTTANGGTCGCTATAAATAGGCTACGAAAACGCCCACGCACCCATTGCTTCTTCAGCTACACAATGAAACAGCGTGTGCCAACAGTATCAAATACAATAGACTATATTTTTAACTTGGCCCGGGCCAGCTTTTAACAATGTCGATTCCCTTTAAAGGCTCTTGGACAACCGGCATGTATTGCGATCGTTTGTTTTGTTTTTCGTGGATGTCATAAATTTTAGACAATTCAAGTATGATGTTTAACACATTAACACACGTAAGGAGAAATATGGCCGCACCTGGAGCTGCAGCGACGTCCTGCTGACTGGAGCGAGATCACAAAATTATTTTCATGCAACATGAAATTATGCCACCTTTGTATCTTGATCATACCTATACAATACACAAGCAATAATGTTGCGTTAATGCAGTGCATGGACAGCAACAGAGCAGTTGCATTGAATTGAATAGCCCATGGTTTCATAGCGGCATATTGAGTAGACTTGCTCCAAGTCTATTCTGTGGGTTTTCATCGCTCAAGGGATATAATGATCTTTGCGGGGGCATAAGCCGTGAATAGGATGCTGCGAGCGAGACACAAGAGCGTCCTCTTCACGGCATACGCCCCGCAAAGGTCATTATATCCTTTGAGCACTGATAGAAAACGGAATAAACTTGGAGCAAGTCTACAGAAGCTACATCGACGAGTAGATCTAAACATTAACCCTCCAGATGGTACGTGATTAGACCTCCTGTGGCTTGGAGCGACGAAACAAAGCAAAAAAGGCCTGATATTAGTATTTTATTCCTTTCCAGGTGTTTGGGATCACGTTTGCATCTTACTTATATCGCACTATACGAAAAGAGTATGAATTTGCCTAACTTTACCTACATACACTCTGCAGTTGTTAGTACCTAATACAGTAAACCCCCGCATATGATAACATACTTTTGAGGGAAGGCCAGGCTGAACTACGTTCTTCTTTAAAAACGTACTTAGATTAATTTAAGGGTTTAAGGGTTCTTAAAGGTTCTTATTCGAAGGGTCCCTTCTGAAAACCTTTCAGGAGTCATCACTAAGAGATTTTCAACCCCGTTATTTGCCTTTGCGAAGGTTATTAATTACCTGATAACCAATCCTAAGCTTAGAATCTTGACAAGAATTTTGGCCATTAAATAGGAGGGAGGTGGTTCAGATTTTAACAAACAACAGGGACAAAACAGATTTAATAAGGACTACGACAACCAAAGCATAATTTTAATACGCTTGTAATAAGAGCATTTTTTTAATCTAATCGAAACAGGTTCTTAATTACAAGGTGCATAATTAAACAAAAACAACCTGCAGGTTCTTATTTTTTAGGTTGTGATATGCGGGGATTTACTGTACAGTGCACAAAGACAGTTTGCACATAAAAATTGTGTAAGAGCACGAGGCTACTCAGAAGACTATGCAATCAATATGGTCGAATCATTGTCGCTTTTTTGGTAGCTGAGGTAATTTCTGCTCAGTGTAAGTGACTATCTTAATGCTGCAATGCTGCTATCTCATCGCAGAAAGTAACTGTTTTGTTGAATTTATCGCTTTCTATAAGAAAGATCTTGTTTGTTAATAATTAGACAGAATTCTGTTTTATTGTTTCATTGTTATATTGTGTTCACTGTTTTATTGTTTCATTGTTTTATTGCAATCATTGTTTCATTGATTAATTGCATTCATCGTTTTATTGTTTAATTGCAATCACTGTTATATTGTTTCATTGTTTATTGCAAACAATGTTTAATCATTGTTTCATTGTTTCATTGCATTCACTGTTTTATTGTTTTATCTCAATAGCTGTTTCGTTGTTTTATTGTTTTATCTCAATGACTGTTTCATTGTTTTATTGCAACCACTGTTTATTTAAAGAGTCATAGTTGAATGTAAAATATTTCTGTAAATATTATCTTTGAAATTGAACAAACGTTGGTGTAATTATTCATTTATTAAAAAAACATGTTTGCCAGTCAGTAGTTGAAATGTTTTTTTGGAGCTATTTCTCAGTGTACATTGTTTTCTAAAAAAATTATGACAAACGACAGAGCTAACTAGTTTGAAATGGAATGCATTTTGGAAAACAAACACACTTAACCAATTAGAGGCGTAAACATTTATTTTGAAGCGAGCAACTTTCATACCGGGGGATCCAAAATAACTTCACAAGCTAGATCGCGCCTTGCTTTATTAAGACAAACGTCATCAACAGAATGTTTGCTTCAGCACTTTAGCTGAAAGGCCATGCTATCTTTTATGATGTTTCTCGGTCAGTTTAAGCTATGACGGCTGTCCAAAAAGCCGTTTCCAAAATGTTATGATTCTTTTTTTTTCACTCACAGTTGAACTATAGCCATCGGTGGTTAGACACTGCTTGTGTGCTTTTATGGAGGAGCGCCAGAACTAGTATGCTTCTGCGGAGGAAAAAATTTCTCTATATCTGAACCTCCTTAACAACAGAACTTTCAAAATGGCGGCTGGCACAAGGAGTAGAAACAGAATCACTCTTATCATGAAGGCAATNGGGATCCAAAATAACTTTACAAGCTAGATCGCGCCTTGCTTTATTAAGACAAACGTCATCAACAGAATGTTTGCTTCAGCACTTTAGCTGAAAGGCCATGCTATCTTTTATGATGTTTCTCGGTCAGTTTAAGCTATGACGGCTGTCCAAAAAGCCGTTTCCAAAATGTTATGATTCTTTGTTTTTCACTCATAGTTGAACTATAGCCATCGGTGGTTAGACACTGCTTGTGTGCTTTTATGGAGGAGCGCCAGAACTAGTATGCTTCTGCGGAGGAAAAAATTTCTCTGTATCTGAACCTCCTTAACAACAGAACTTTCAAAATGGCGGCTGGCACAAGGAGTAGAAACAGAATCACTCTTATCATGAAGGCAATAGGCAATGTAAGTACAACTGCGGTGTCTAACTACCCATGCTATAGCCACAGTGTTTTCAGAACAGCTCACAAGCAGAATTGTTCATAACTTTAAAATAGCAGGCCTGATTTTCATGAAATGCCAGGTGACCCAAAAAAGTGTAAAATGATCAATATTTGACTGAAATTGGCTGAAGATTCATTATCCTACTCACGTTGAGCAGTCTAAATCAGTTTATATTAAACTAGGCTGGAAGCTGGATTAAACTATTCACTCCGCGAATTAAATCGTTTTAAAGTATGTAAACAAAACTAGCTTTACTGCAAAAGGCGTTCACACCAAGATTAAACCAATTTTATCTTATGAAATTTTGCACCAAACTTAGTTTAGTTTAATCCAGCTTCTAATACCCCATTCACACTGACACAGTTATGTTTATCACAACCAGTACTTCAACCAATCAAATGAATTCGATTTGTTGGATTGACCAATTGGAACGCAACATTTGATAACCTGGTTTAGTTTAAGCTGGTGTAACTTGAGAATTTCAAGAGATAAAACTGGTCTAGTCTTGGAATACGTTTATGCTGCCCTGTTTTTATTCCTATTCGTTTTTGTGGATGAAAACGCTGCCCGCTCGCATTGCTCCGTTTTGAAAGGAATACGATAGACGTTCACACTGCTCCAGCAAAACGGTGTTGTTAAGCCTCTTTTCAAAACAAAGCCTTTTGTTAGAGCTGTCAAAAAGGCATCATTCGCGAATTTCTCTGTTTTGGCATTCACATTGAAAACGGAACTTTGAAAACGCATCGTTTTCATTAGGGTTTTTTAAAAGCTCCGTTTTCAAAGCGGGGCAGTGTGAACGCAAGGAAAAAACGGATAAGTTTCGCTTCGTTTTCATACGAATGTGTGAAAGCCATGGACCTTTTTAGCTATTCTACAGAAGAGTCTGGATCGAGCAATATTTTTATACATTTTTGCAGCAAGCTAACAAATTTTAGGCTGAACGTATACAACAGTGATAGAAGCTACAACGCTGCTCGACGAACCTTACTAATAAAACTGTTTTGTAATAATATCGCTCGATCCGGATTCTTTTGTAGAATAGCTGAAAGGTCTATTGAACAAAACTACCGATTGTTTACTCGCCCTTGATAAATGCACAAGTTAACAAGCTGCGACGATTACAAAAGGCAGCTGCAAGTTTTGTATTCGGCAGATATGTTTCCACTAAAGAAGTCCTAAAATTGGGCTGGCTTCCTGTAGAAGAGAGAGGAGAGTTTCACTGCATGAAACTTACTTACAAAGCTATTCATTACGAGAACTGGCCAACTATCAATCAAATAGCAATTAAAACTACGGAACGCATCTCTGCAATAGCAGCGCCCTCAAACTGATGTCTTCAATGATAAAAGGAATATTTCAAGATCAAGCCAGTAAACAATTCAATAGACTTCCATCTACTGTTCGCCATGAAAAAACTCTACCCTCTTTCTGTAACAGTCTACGGAAAGAGCTATTTATGCGAGCTAATGAACCACTGATCAATTAACTTTTATTATGAATTATTTTAATTTATTTTAAGTTTGATATACATTTCTTTCATTTTAATCTTACTATTTCGTTAATATGACTGTAAACATAAGGAACAAAACTTTTTAGCTAGAGTTGAAGAGCCACACTTTTGTTGTGGATATGCTCGTAAAAACCATGTATCTGTACGTATATATGATTGTAAAACCGGTTTGATATGCAATGTGAATGGGGGTATTAGGCCTATATGTTGGCAGAGTCTAACAGATTTTTGGACTGACCCGGTATTTATACATGAAGGGCCACTCCTTTTGGCCAGGTGTTTTTATGCATGCATTTCTTGAACATTTATTTGTAATATTTGTTTAAACTGCAAAGCAATGATAGATATACATAATTTATATGCTTTAATTGACAGATAAGTAAGATTAAGACTTCTGATTGGTTTATTGTCATCATAGTTTCATTTTATCATATACTTATCATGTTGCTGATATTAAAAAGTGAGATTTGATATAAACAAAACCGGGGGCTCCAGATTTCAACACAAGCAAGTCTGATATCAATAGCAAAGGCTTCAAATCGGTAACCCTAATTTTGGTATTCCTGTAAATTTTGGCCTATGGGCCGACCGTGTAACAATAGCCTCAGTTACTTTTGGTTGACATTATAATTCAAAGCGATTAGTGATCGTAGACAAAGAGAATTCTCTCAGGCAACAAATCAAAACAAACGAACCCGCAAAAGATTCACTGCAACCAGTGTGTGTGGCTAACTGACGTGTTGTGCATGCCAAAAACGGTTGTAAAGAGAAGCCATGAGTATATATCGAAAGAAGAAGGACAAATGTAAACATCTGCCTCAGGCATTTTATTCACTTACTTCAAATGCTGACCATTTACAGTATGTCTCAAATTAGATGTCACGTGAGATTTGCGATAACGCAAAATTACTCATGCAAACCACTTGAACTGCTGTTATTCGCGGGCATTTTCACGTGGCATTTAATTTGAAGACAGACAATAGGTACCAAATATCCGAAGCTTAGGAGCGTGGAGAAAGAAATTATGGAGTATAATAGATGGTGTGCTTTCTGATTAATGATATTGCAGCGACTTGGTACAGTAAACACCCGCGTATAAAAACGTACAATGTTGCAAGTCAGCCTGGGTTCTTATACAATGAATTATACAATGGGTTCTTATAAAATGGGGGTCTTCTTTGAAAATTTCAGCCTGCAGGTTCTTATTTCACTAATTGATTCGCGAAGCGTAATCAATGAGGTTATGTGTTGTGTGGGGTTTTTCTGTAGTCCAATAGCCTCGTTTTTCATCAACCATAATGCTTTGCGTGCTCGTTGTAAAACTTGGTCTGCAGGGATGTACACTCAGACGTGTATAACCACTTTCGTTTCGTGAATAAAACCATGACCATAATTACGCTTCACTCACTGACTATTGTTATTGCTGCCAAGCGCATGCGCGGCAGCTTACTAGACGCGATCAACGATAAAAATCCGGTTGGGTATGTCTTTCAATAGACGTTAGAACAAAAGAGCAATCAGAACAATTGAACAATCACAACAGTTTGTGATTGGACACAACAACAACCACTAGAACGTGCATTTGAAAATGATTTGAAAGGTAAAAGGTATTTATAGCTTCTGCGTGCATGATTGCATGCATCAATTCATAAACGACTTTTGTAATGAGTGTACTCAATTACAACAGTAAGTCGTTGCAGGGATATCAGAAATGTTAATGATCGCTAAGACAAACATAAAATCGACGAGGAATGCTTCTATTTTGTAGTGGGATTGTGTTAACTTTTAACTTGCCAACCTTTATGCACAGAAATGAAAAGGATTGTTGAGAACTGAGCGATATCATTCAAACAACCTTGACCATCCCCTCCGGGCAGCCTGTGGTAAAAAAATTGATTGCACAAACGCCACAAATGCCCGGGGTTGTTTGTGGCGAATGCCCAGGAGCTGGGCACTGAAAACCTGCTATATTCTCAGTCACTGTATAACACGAAATGCCCCAGTGTTATCCAAGGGTGGGCATGTGCTGTGTTTTTGGTGGCCCTATGTAT
>REGM01000050.1:250189-287692 GCA_004194415.1 Aurelia aurita
TTTTATATATTTAAGTAGTTTGTAAGTATAGTCTTAAGTACCTCATTTTTGTAAATTTTTATATTGAATATAAAAAAAAAAAAAAAAAAAAAAAAAAACTTCATGCTGGGTATCCAAAATAAAAGGTAACAGATTTGATCAGGGCTAGCGATGCCAGTTTAGCTCCAATAAATTCGCAATAACTTTTAATTTAATCCTGAAAAGTTAACTTGAACATAGGTACCTTGTTTGTTGCTATTGGTTCTTCTAAAGTTGAAATATTATTCTTTAAAGTTCAAATTTGACTCCACTTCCAAACCAGAGCTTTGGCGTTTTGGCCTAAGCAAATTCCTGAGGCACAGCGAAATTAAGAATCAAAATTAAAGAAAAATTAAGAAATGCATAATAGGCGAGCTCTAGCAAATACCATATAATATAATCTAAATTTTGCTCCAATTTTATCAAGGTTATTATTGATTGATTCACGCCGAAATTCTGAAAACTGCAGAAGGCCTTCTAAATATTCTGCTCCAAAAAGCAGAAGGTTTAGCAGATTTCAGACGGATCCCTATTTTCATTTGTTTTCGCCGTGGTGAATCCGAAGCCTATCGTTCTTAGGATTTGTGTGTCTCGGCGATCCTAAATTTCTCAGAATTTGGGAGGTTTAGAATTGCTAATTAAACATAACTCTGACCTCTCATATTTTGAGCTCAAACTTCATCCGGACGAGCCATTGTTTGAAATTCTTTTATCCACATATTGATTTATTTTACAATCGAAAAGAAGCAAGATAAATGTAGAATTCCCTATCAGAGGAACGATGGTGTGTTCGAGGTTCATTGTCCGTGAATCTTGCGATCCATGATTACTTTTGGTGTTCCACTGTGCTGTTCTGCATATTCTGCTTCATTTTCGCTGCGGAGGAGAAGAAAACATAAACCAAAATTTTCAAAATGGCTTCTGCAGTGCAACCGCTAACTCTTTCAAAAGGTAAGAAATACTACATTTTACCTTGCAGATCTTTATTTTTATGTTTTGATAATGTTAACCGGTTTGTAGAGGTAGTTTATTGCACAATAATGCTGAAAAGGAGTACACACTCCTAAAGGATGATTCAGGCCTGGATGATTCAGGCCAGCTCAATTTTTTTGGGCCTAAAAATAGAAAAGCAAAAAATAATCATTACTTCCTCTCCTGAACGCCAGGCAATCCCAACTTTCAGAATTAACGTCAGTCTGACATTTGTAATTTCATGTCATGTCTTATGCAGGGTACCAGTTTGAGTCCTATTAATGTGAAGCAGTGTTCTGTACTGTTGTGTTGAGGGATATATGAGTGGGATATATCAGTACTGGACTGGGAAAGGGATCCTACTGCACAGAGGGTGTTCAAACTGGACTTTAAACTCATACTAATGGTATCCCTCAAATGTACTGTGCACCTGCTGCTGGGTGATGGTATGCCTCAAGGGTTGTGAAGTTTTTAAGTTTCAAGTTTTTGATTTTCATTCATTTCATCAATCAATCCTAAATTGAATATTACAAAATCAATAATCAATGAATATTACAATTCCAATACTAAGAAAACAAATTATGGTATACAAGTAACGATGCTAGAAATAGCAAAAAATACTACAACGAACATGCTCCACAATACAAAACACCATCTGCAGTCAGTACTGCACATATGTTTTTGTGTGTGTATTTACTTTTGAGTGGTTAAAATGACACAGTTTATGTTCAAATCAAACTGATTTTATATAAAATTTGACTCTCCAGAATAACCTCTAATTAATCGTTTATTGTAATGAACTAATTAATTCTAACTTTTACAATGTTAGTGGTGGATCTACAAATAACAAAAATTGATGATATTTGAGGTTAATATTAATGCCTTTTGTTTTCCATCATAGATATCAAGAGAGCCATTGAATTGCTTGATGAACTCAGTGAGAGTAAGTTTTAGTATTATTCATTATTTAGTCTTATGTACTCTTGATTCCGGAATGAATGTCTCTCACCCTGCTTATTAATTTTTTGAAAAATATCCACCCGGGACATTCTTTTTAATTTCAAGCTTCTTTAAATGTGAAATATGTAAAATTAAAATTTCCTGAAATGTGACTCAAACTGTATATTTCATTTTTGGTAGTTGCTATGATTTTTAACCTGATTTTACAGTGAAGGTGAAGTGAAGGTGAATGTGAAGTTGCGGTTTTAGCGCCAAGCGTTGGGATCACAGAAGTAGAGAAGACCTAATCGAGTCCGCGACCCTTTGTCATGACGCTCAAGTGGTGAGGCTTGTACTGGGATCGAACCCTGTCCGCCTGATTGTTCTGGCTGCAAAGTCAGAGGATTACACCACTGCGCCACAACACAGTCAAAACAACTTGTGTGTTTCGTCCAATTACCGAATTGCAGATCGAATTTTCCATCCACCCCGTTTTTTCCAGACCCCCCATTTATTCCGGACTTGAGAGTATATAACTTAGATTGATGGTTTTCCTAGATTGAAGGATTAATGTGCCCACACATGTTCTCTTCTAAAGGCCTGATCTGAGGAATTTCCTTCAGACACCAATTAGTAAAAATTCTGTTTGCTTTGGAAAACTAATTTTACCCCCAAACAACACTATATTAGAAACAAAAACAACTGTTTGGAACAACTGTTTGGAACAACTGTTTTTACCAATGGCCACGGGGTAGTCATTTAGTATTGTGCTCCTCATGGTACTCTATCATCCTTGTAGTATTGTAATGTCAGTTGTTAAGTAGTGTAATCAGTACTTTTAATGGAATAAAAAAATGACACCTATTGATTCAAAGTGTTCACAATTTTGTTTTTATGATTAACTTGAAATTTACTTTTGCAGGAAATGACTTGCCAGTGCAGAAGCTCCTCAACTTGAAAGCAGTTCTTGAAAGCAACTTTTGCCAATCAGTAAAAGAGGTAATTACTGTTAAATTGATTTATTTGCAAATAGTGCAATTCTGCGTATGGATAAAAGAAATGAAATTCACAAAGTGCTGAGTGAGATCTCAACATTGGCACCTCTAATGAGAAGAGTTGAAAATGTCAAAACCCTACTCCATCATTTGTTAAAAATATTATAGAAATTCTGTGCAAAAGTTGCCAAATTCAGGCAAACTGTAAACAATTATAGTCTTGCAATTATACTGTACATATTTAACCAGAACACTGAAACCAGTTTAATGACTTTCAGACTAATCTAAGACGCATCAGCTACAGCTGAAATTTTGCATCTCCCCTAGATCTTAGATTGCGTTCACACCATACTGGCACAATTTGAAAACAGCATGAAATTGTTAAAGGGGACCTGAAGCGAAAATTTTTATTCGCAAAAGGAAATGACAAACTGGTTTGATTGGTGATGCCGTTTAAAGTTTTGTGATATTTTATTTCGTTTCGGAGATATTCGCTGTTTTGTGTCTTGAAGTGATGACGTCATTTTGTTTGCATATTTATAAGTAAAGTATAGGCAGAGAGTAGAAAAATTGGTGACAATGACTATGCTTGCGATTAAACCTGCTGCTGAAGTATGTTAGTGCGACAAAAAATGCCCAGAAATATCATATATCTCATGAAAAGAAAGTCCAGTACAAAAGCTTGGGTTTTCAGGCTTTGTTGTAAGAAATGTTGTCAATATCAATTGTTTTCTTGGCTTTTTGCAAACAAAATGACGTCATCAGCTCCAACCATAAAATGGGGAATAATTCCAGAACAAAGCATGATATGGAAAAACTGAAAACGGCGTTCTTCGTTGTTCAACCAGGCTATCGGCTTTTGCAAATAAAAAATTTCGTTTCAGGTCACCTTTAAGGATAGGCGCATTGTTTCCATTCACACAAAAATTGCACATTTTTTGCTGCCAGAATTTGGAGATGGCAGAATTTGAAAACGGAACTCTAACCGGCACAATTTGAAAATGGTGTCATGTGAACACTTGAAAACGATGAAAACGGAACATTTTTCAATGCTTTCGAAATGAGGCTGATTGATTCTTTACGCCTAGATAAATTTCTTTGTCATCAAAATCCAGCGTCTTTGTCGTAGAGATTGCAAAGAGATTGATGCCGTCAAATTTTCTATCGTTTTCAAATTGTACCGGTGTCGCTTGAACAGTTGCTAAAATATTAGAACCGTCACATTTATTGCCGTTTTGAAAATGTGCCGGCATCGTGTGAACGTAGTCTTAATGTAAGTATGTTGCTACTGTATATGGTAGTCAATTACCTAGAAGAGAGATTCCTTCTATTATAACTCCTACAGTACATGACTAGCAAGTTTTTTCTTTGTATATGAAGGTTTTGAGATTGCTGACATAACTTTAGTATCAAGTTTCTGTGCTTGCTCACATACTTCAAAGTTTGCTTGAACCTTTCTACTGTACCTTGGGTCTATGATGAGATTGTTATTAGTATTAGCCATTATTTCACCAATTTGTGTCACAGCTTTTCAAAGCTAGGTTCACCTCGTGACTTGTTTTTTGTTTACTTTTCAAGGTGTATGAGCATGTGTATGATACTGTAGACATTGAAGGAAATGCTGAAATAAGAGCTAATGCAACTGCCAAGGTATTGTATATACTGTACCATATATATCATAATATAATATAATAATATATATATAATATATATATATCATAAGGTATTGTATTTATTCATATTCTTCGTACAAGTTGTATTTTTATTGAAATTACTGTTATACTTATACAAACGGCGTACAACTTGTTTTTCTATTGTATATATATGTATACTGCACACAATTTAATTTGTTTAATTCTGATGTTTAATTTACTAGATTAGTATTTTTTGAGAAAATAAGTTTCAATATTTTGTGTGACTGGGAGAAAAGCTAGAAGTGGTGAGACCAAGCTAGATTTTAAGAAAAAAAACAGGGTTCATTTTTAAAACCAACTAAATTAGTAAAATAAATTAGGCTTTTTAGTAATTATTCGTGACTTTAAATGCGATATTTATTCTTAGGTATAATTTTTAAATTAGATTTTTAACATTTCTTTTCTTTTTAAGCAGGACAGGCGTTGAAAACAGCAAACACTTTTGTTGAAGCTTAAATCCTGTTTAAATATTCGTATTATTATCACATATTATTATCAACTAATGTTTCTTATTTGATCTGATAGGCCACTGTTGCAGCATTTGCTGCGAGTGAAGGACATGCTCATCCAAGAATTGTAGAACTACCAAAAGTAAGTGCACCTCTGCTCTATGTACCAAGTCACTGAAAACTGTACTCTCTTTATTTCAAAAGTTATAGACACGAAATATTCAAATGTATATTTGATTAAGAATTGAAAATTATATACTGGATGAGTTAAAAAACGTGGGGATTTTGCCAATTTTATGGATGCATTTTACTTCACAAATTGTTTTTTTTATACATTCATTGCACAGCAAAATGGCTAACTTAGATATGAAAATTTATTTGGTTGAAATGGGTCTTTCTGTTCGTTTATTACGAGCGATTTTAGTATATAATCGTATTTTGTAAGATTTCTAAAATATTGCTTCAATTAGTTTCAATTCATGTGCATTCTAACTTCAAAACCTTGAAAAAGACGCTGGTTCTTTACAAAAAAATCGAAGTCCTGCTTGCATTGTGTTAGAGGACAAAAAGAAAATCTAGTATTATTTAGTATTATTTAGTATTATTTAGTATTATTTAGTATTATTTAGTATTATTTAGTATTATTTAGTATTATTTAGTATTAGTTAGTATTAGTTAGTATTATTTAGTATTAGTTAGTATTAGTTAGTATTAGTTAGTACTAGTTAGTATTAGTTATTATTATTATTATTATTATTATTATTATTATTATTATTATTATTATTATTATTATTATTATTATTATTATTATTAGTATTAGTATTAGTATTAGTATTAGTATTAGTATTAGTATTAGTATTAGTATTAGTATTATTTAGTATTAGGAAAATCTAGTATTATTCCTAGGGAGCTATTTATTTTATTGTCATTGTTAGGAAGCAGAAAGTTCTCATTAAAAGCAATACCTTTTCACTAAAATAGCTATTTCAAAAAATCACAAATAGATATACTGTAGAAAGAATGACCGATTTGACAATTTAATTTTATTTAAAAAATTTGATCATTCTTCTGCATTATAAAACTTCAACAAACATGATTTCAGTTTCTTCTGCCAAAATATGGTTTGTTAAACGCCCCACGTTTTGTTCTGACTCACCCGGTACTATGGGGGATCTCATGGTACTCACCCAGTACTAAAAACAAGCACATTTCTGCAAATTTGTGATATCTCCTCCAAAAGATGAGGATGGCTAAAAATAGAGGCTTTATGAAATTTTACTTCAGTTTTCTCCAACTCTTATTCTTCTCTTCTAAAAATGTATTATGTTTCTTGTTTCAATTTAGACAGAAGAAGGACTCGGATTCAATGTTATGGGTGGAAAAGAGCAGAACTCGCCAATATATATTTCTAGAATCATTCCTGGAGGAGTTGCTGATAGGTAAGATAATTTTAGGCCCGGAACAATGAATGGCAAATTTTCTAAAGTAATTGAAGTTTAGTTTGGATGTTTAAACATTTATTCTCAAAGAATAGAAGCCATAATGCCAAGAAAGCAAGGTCGATAATATTTATTATTGCTTATAGAGACTGTCAAGTTGTGTAGGATTTCTACCGGGTGAATATAAAAAACAAGCCCCGTTTGAAATGCCACTACTCCCTGTATATTAAGACAAGAATATTGGCAAATGTATTATTTAATGGAGGACATGTTCAAATCGATTTAAAAATTTACCTGAATGAAATCGGTCACTCCTTTCTAAAATTATCAGCGATTTTCTAGAGGAGCCCCTCTAAGAAACTTTCAAAACGGGCCTAAAATCATGACCAAATTTTCCAAGTATTTTTGCCTTACAGCAATGGCTTTTACACGCTTTAGCACGTGTTATCCCTTTGGGAGGAGGAAAGTGTCATCATGGGAGCATAACAGTATTATTCCGGATGATTTCATCCTCCCATGAGGATAACACATGCTAAAACGTGTTGAAGTCATAGCTGTAAGGCAGAAATATCAGTAAAAATTGGTCGTTATTTTAGGTATGTTTTGAAGATTTCCTAAAGGGGCTTTCCGAGAAAATCCCTCATAATTTTAAAACAGAGTGGCCGATTTCAGTCAGGTAAATTTTAAAATCGATTTGAACATGTCCACCATTGAATAATATATATGCCACTGCCTTGTAATACAGGAGTAGTAGCCTTTTAAACGGGGATTATTGTTTTTCTTTACTCACCCGGTAGCCTTTAAAAGCACAAATTATCAGATTCCCAAAGCCATTTCCAGACTTTGAAATATGCCTAGAATTAATTTGGTCCTTGACACAAATGCAGATTAAAAATTTTCACGATCCTTAATATAATCAATTTTTGATGATTTTGCAAAAAAGTTTTATTTGGTTTTGGGTTATCCGGCACACCTTGTAAAAGATGTGCAAGTTCTTACAGTATCTCACGCTAATATAAACTAATGATTGCCGACATATGCTTTAATGATTACATGTACGCTTTTTTCAGACAAGGTGGCTTGAAGCGAGGAGATCAATTGCTTGCTGTCAATGGGGTCGTGAGTACTTTTTCCTTTTATCAGTGCTATTTGAATCTTGTGTCTACGTAAAATAAATCAACTCTCTAAATGTTTTGTTTTCATTTTCTTACTTGAAATTTGAACTAATATTTTGTTTTATACAGAGAGCGCCAAAAACATAACAGATATTGACTTTTGACAGGCCGCGAAAAGTGGCACATTAGGCTGATTTTGGAGATTGATAATTTAATCTCTAGCCGAAATCCCAAATTATACTCGGCAATTTCTTTTCAAATTTTCGGCCACCTTCTTCTCGCGTTATGAGCGATTTCATGAAAATTCTTAGTCTTGAAACAGCCTAAATTGATAAAAAAACGGCGATCAAATTTTCTAAAGGCCGATCTAGACAAGACAATAGGGAAACTCTTTGGAAACGGATTGGGAATTAAGAAGTCGATTGGTTATGATCAGTTGCACGAGCAGTCGCTTGATCCTTGCGCAATCTTTTAGTGTTGCTTTTATCAATTGAAAAACTTTCACATTTAATAATTTCAATAAAGTCTTTGTGTTGATAACAAGTAATTGTCTCCTCTTTGTCCTTTCAAGCTCCCTGTTTACGAAATTTGATCGATGCTCGATCGATTTAGGCTGTTTGCAAGCCAATGATTTTCAAGGAATCGTTTATTACTCGGGAAGTAGGCCGCCGAAAAATCAACAAAAAATTGCCAAGTATTATTTTGGATTTTATTAGAGATCAAATCATCAATCGTCAAATTGTCTTAGTGTACGATTGATCCTGGCCCATCAAAAGTGGATAGGTTTTTGGCGCACCCGCTATATCAAACATCAATGATCTGGCTCCCACTTATCTTACAGAAATGTTCTCAAAACTCTCGAATTCATGCAAGAGAGATTTACGCAATACTAGAACTGATTTATAAATTCCCATGCGAAAATCTACTTATGACCAAAAAATCTTCTCATATAAAGGCGCAACAATGTGGAATCATCTGAGTTTGGATGCAAATTTGTCCCCCACATTAAAAACTTTAAAAAAGCATAGCAAACTTTACGATTTAGGTGATTCTCTTTTTCATATTTATCGTGTCATATGATTATATCTACGGCAATTAGTTGTTGATAATAATATTTCTTTTAGTTTTCTTTTAGATTACTTGTAACATTTAGATGGTTTTTTCCTTTGTAAGTTTTCAACAGGGTACGTTGTAAAACGGTGTAAACTGGATGTTTTGCCCTGTATAAATATTATAAAATCAAAATCAAAATCAGATGGGTTTGAAAGATCTTTATTGCATTGCATAGAACTGCTTTATTATAATTGGAAAACTTTATGGAAATTAAATGTCATTAAAACTTTCTTGAATTTTTGTACTGGGTCATTTTTTGCTAAGTCTTTTGCAGCAGCGAAAAGCTTGCGAAGGTGGTCGAGATTTCGTAATCATTTTGCGACAGTTAAAAGTTTAGACTTTGACTTTTTATAGAATGTTGAAGGCGAGAATCACGAGAAGGCAGTCGATTTGCTGAAAGCAGCGCATGGTAAGAGCACAACAGATCTCGCTTGCTTTCTTGTCTTTTGAATATTATTTCAAAAATTTATTTTTTAATTTTTTTTGTCACAAAAAATTGTTCGACGTTTGATTAAAAATTGAAAAATAACGATAAAATGAATAGGCTTCATGTTAATCTACCCTTATTCCTAAGATCTTAAATTAAGTTTAGACACAAGAATCTTGCAAATCCACTGCAAATTCACTGAGTTATGAGCTTTTAAAGATCACGTTTGTGTGAAAGCTGAAACCAGAGACCCCAAAGCGACTTTTTATGCAAAAAAGATCCAAAATCGAGGCAAATGAAGGTTATTGTTTCAGGTTGATTTACAAAGAACTTGAAGCTTTTTCGACATTATAAAATTCAAACTTTTGGCAAACCTCAAAATATTTATTTTCATAATTATGTCAGGAACCAAATCTCAACTTGTAAATGTTATTTCAAACAAAAGAAAGATTTATATATATTTATAAAGCAGCTATAATGCAGCTTAGACTGCGTTCACAGAATACCGGCACGATTTTAAAACGGTATAAAAATGTTACGGATAGGCCTTCCGTCCACACGAAAACGGCACATTTTTTACCGACACAATTTGAAAACGGAGCTTTAACCGGCATTTTTTGAAAACGGCATCTTGTGAACACTCGAAAACGATGAAAACGGAACATTTTTTGAAAGCTTCTGGAACGAGGCTGATCGATTCTTTAGGTGTAGATACATTTCTGTGGCATCAAATTCTCGATTGGGGAGATTCCAATGAGTTTGTTATCATCAAATTGTCTACCGTTTTCAAAGTGTGCCGGCATCGTGTGAACGTAGTCTTAGACTACCATTTTCAAGATTGATTCTTATCTAATGAAATAAAAAGTTATGAAGTGGCAAAAGTGGATTTGATCATTTTAATTTTATTTCATTTTCCTTATTGTTTGCTTGTCTGGGTAGTCCAAAAAATCGAATTTTGCCAAATTTAAATTGTTCATGTAAAAGGGAAATTTAAAGACGTCTTTAGTTGCAAGATTGTGGTTCATTGCAACTTTTTTTTACCCTCCGTATAAAAATCTCTTCATGAAAGACAACATTAAAAAGCAAATTTAAAGGCCTTAAAAGCTTTGCACATTTTCTAATTTCAGAATACTTTTAATTTTTCATGCTTTATACAAGGGCAAATTTTATTTTACTTTTAGTTAATTTAATTTAATTTTATTTTATTTTAGTTTTATTTATCTAATTTAAGTCAATTTTATTTTATTTTTATTGCGATTCGAATGCAACAATAAGATATTTTCTGTCGTTACTAAAAGGTTAGTTAAACTGGGAAGAGCACCTTTATTTCTTGTTAAAAATTTACTAGAAAATGATGATTTGCCCTATCTTGGAGCAAAACAACCTTCCAAAAGTATACNTAAAAGCTTTGCACATTTTCTAATTTCAGAATACTTTTAATTTTTCATGCTTTATACAAGGGCAAATTTTATTTTACTTTTAGTTAATTTAATTTAATTTTATTTTATTTTAGTTTTATTTATCTAATTTAAGTCAATTTTATTTTATTTTTATTGCGATTCGAATGCAACAATAAGATATTTTCTGTCGTTACTAAAAGGTTAGTTAAACTGGGAAGAGCACCTTTATTTCTTGTTAAAAATTTACTAGAAAATGATGATTTGCCCTATCTTGGAGCAAAACAACCTTCCAAAAGTATACAGGGTGAGTCAACATAAAATCTTAGACCTGTGTAAGATTTAATGGCTTGATAATCGTTAGATTTAATGGCTTGAAAGGAACTTAAGGTACTTCGTTATAAGTGTTCACTGGCAATCTTTGATATCTTGATTATTTTCAGAATTATAGCGTTTTTCTTTTTACTGAAATAATTAACAAAAAGCTTTGAACAAAACTAAAATCGTTGTAAATTTAAGATTTACTGGAGAAAAACGGTAAAATCTTCAAGAAAACCTTTGTTTATGAAGGTCCATAATATGGTAATAAGCAGAAATTCGTAGCTCTTCTGGTTCACGATTTAGCATTTTGACCACGTCACAACCAGACAACTGTTTGAAACATAGAAGACGCTGTAATTCTGAAAAAAATCAAGATATCAAAGATTGCCAATGATCACTCATAACGATGTACATGAAGTTCCTTTCAAGCAATTAAATCAAATGAAAGATGTATTAACCAATCGTGCAACCTCGTCCCCAGGGCACAAAAGGCCCTGGGGACGAGGTTGCCAATCGTGCAATGTTTTTTAAAGATTTGATTCCTATGATGTATATGTCACCAAGTAGGCGTCGTTGACGGGCCTTAATGGGATTTTAGTTCTGCTGGAAACCATAATTCTGTTTACTAAATAATAATTACAGCTTAAATTTGTTAAACAGGCACAGTCAAGTTGGTCGTCAAGTACACGCCTAAAGGTTTGTTCACGATTAATAGCTTAGTGTTAAATCTGAGGCTAAGAGCCACTTGTGTGTATTTACTGGAAGCAAATTTGAATTTTGGCATGCAGATAAACACGATCTGATAAAAATATACGAATGCTAGATGGCACTTGGCATCATGGAATCAAGCCATAGTGACTCTTGTTTGCCTCAGCGTTTAGTAAAAATGTTTATCCAACTTGTGAGATATTGTTTGGTTAGTTTAAGCAATGACTGCCCTTCAACTAGGCTTCCAAACGAACTTCGATTCCTTTATTTCTCAATTTCCTAGTTATACTGTGGCTTTCCTTTCCCTTCTCTGTTTTTGTTTTCAACTTTGGCTATTCTTTCCTTTCTCTGTTTTTTTTTTCAACTTTGTTTTCAACAAAAGAGCAAGATCAGTGACTGTGAAAATCTATCACTTACTGACTGCTCTACGTTTAAGACTGATCGTTGCCCATTTTGGAATTTAGTTTTGCAAATTATTTACCTAGCTAGCTCTTGGCTTTTTGTTGCAAAAGCTTGGACTCTGAAAAATGGTGAACTTGCAACGTTGATAGAGAAATGAATGATTCGACATTATTTGCGAAGTCTATTTTTCGGAGGGGAGTAATCGCTCAAACAAACCAAGTAATGTCTCAAAAGCTATATTAGGATTTACCAACCTAGATTAAATTTCAAGGTGCTGGGCGAAACCTAATTTCTGCACCTTTTTGAACAACCGGCGATTCCCTGTATAAAGTCTTCGTGCAGTCTGAAAAAAGGTAAGTCACTAATCACCGGCGTTATATATCCCTCAGCGTGGATCCACTTTCTTCAGCAATTGTTTCTGAGACCTCCAATATATTGTAGTTTCTCATTCAGCCAGTAGTACGCTGTTAAATATGGATAGTATTGGTTGTGCCAGAGAGCCACAGACCTCCCTGCACGCCTTAAGACTTAAGATGCTGGTCTGATTTTAAAATCTGGTAAGCTCTAGGCAATATGCATAGGTTTTCACACATAAACAATCAGAAAGTTAGCGTAGAGTTTTAGCATTTTTTTACTTCCTCTGTGTTATACTCTTGCGCTTCTTTTCGATTCCCATGCTTCCTAAGTTTCCATACATTTTTCTAGCCTGTGATCAGGATAAAATCAGAAATCTGATCTCAGCAGAACATTTTTCTTGCATTGTTTGTTTTTCTCCTTCATCGTATTCCTCTTAGGAGTTACAAAATTTTGTGCAGGTGCACTAGAAAATATTTACACAAAGCTACATAGATTAAGGAAATACATGTCGATCAGCAAAGTTAATTCATCGTGAAATGTCAAAACTTGTGCTTAACATTTTCACCAAAAGTACTTTTCTGCAAATTTCAGTTTTGGTTTGATGATTCGATTTCTTGTGAATTTCTTTGTATTTACAATAAATCGAAGCTTTTTGAGCATTTGAGATCAAACTATTTTTCTGGGATTAAAGCACGATTGCCGAGTACTGTATTGACGAACTGACTTAACTAATTCATAGAAGTTATGAACATCAGTTGCAGAGGTCTATTAACACATGCATAGGTAAACGAGAGTAGCTTCAACGAAACAGATTATGCAACTTTAAGATTTATAGATCAGAGAAGGTAGGAGTTGAACAAGCAGCATAATGTTGAAAGCCAATAACCCTGATAATTTGTTTGTCGTACTTGAGACATGTTCATGATATTTGGTTTGCAAATCGATGTAGAAGCGAAACCGAATTTATGTTCAGGCGTTAACTGAAAGTACCCCTTAGAATGAATTTTTCGCCTCAGAAGAATATTTTAAAGAGACCTGATTGACCATAAAAATTTTTATCGATGAATTCACATGTGACTTCCACACTGTTTTAGCTGGCTTTCGAAAGTCATTGCAAAATCTGTTTAATCGACACAGCAAGATGTTCACATTGTGCTCGAGCTTGTTTTCAAAAGTATAGCTTGTTTTCGAAAGTCATCGTAAAAAATGTTCTATGTTCACAATAAGATATTCAAAGCATTATTTGGCTTGCTTTTGAAAGTCATCACAAATTGTATCAGCACAACAAGATATCCACATCATATTTTGCTTGCCTTCGAAATTCATTTTAAAAAGTTGTCTATCTTTGCAACAAGATATTCACACCTTATGCTAGTGTGTTTTCGAAAAGTCATCGTAAAAAATGTTCCATCTTCACAACGAGATATTCACACCATGTTTTAGCTTGTTTTCGAAAGTCATTTTAAAAACTATTCCATCTTCTCAGCAAGATATTCACACCATGTTTAGCTTATTTTCGAAAGTCATTACATAAACCTATTCTATCAACTCAACAAGATAACTGTAATTGACTTTACGTTATTAAGTCATTACGCGAAACACCGAAATACTGATCACTTTAATTCGTTGTTACGCCCATAGGAGGCTTGTACGGCTGAAAGCGTAATCTTTTTTGCAAAGTATCGTTTCAAATCGCTAACAAGATCTCAATGAGATTANAGCTTGTTTTCAAAAGTATAGCTTGTTTTCGAAAGTCATCGTAAAAAATGTTCTATGTTCACAATAAGATATTCAAAGCATTATTTGGCTTGCTTTTGAAAGTCATCACAAATTGTATCAGCACAACAAGATATCCACATCATATTTTGCTTGCCTTCGAAATTCATTTTAAAAAGTTGTCTATCTTTGCAACAAGATATTCACACCTTATGCTAGTGTGTTTTCGAAAAGTCATCGTAAAAAATGTTCCATCTTCACAACGAGATATTCACACCATGTTTTAGCTTGTTTTCGAAAGTCATTTTAAAAACTATTCCATCTTCTCAGCAAGATATTCACACCATGTTTAGCTTATTTTCGAAAGTCATTACATAAACCTATTCTATCAACTCAACAAGATAACTGTAATTGACTTTACGTTATTAAGTCATTACGCGAAACACCGAAATACTGATCACTTTAATTCGTTGTTACGCCCATAGGAGGCTTGTACGGCTGAAAGCGTAATCTTTTTTGCAAAGTATCGTTTCAAATCGCTAACAAGATCTCAATGAGATTATCTCTCCTGATCAAAAGTGTTTGTTTAGAGAAGAAAGAAACAGCAGCAGTTTGTAGAGACGGGGTGACCAAAATAAAGATGTTATATTAATTGTTTGCCAATTGTAGAAACTTCTTAAACGTCAGAAAGCAATATCGAAGATTTTTTGATGATGTTATATTTTTGATAATGGTTTTGATAATGTCGAGTGTGCCTGAATAACAGTTAGAAGAGAATGCTCTTATTTATCAGATATGCGCTTAAAGTAACTCTGCTTTCCGCTCCAGTGACCAGTAGTGACAGAAATACTGATCACTTTAATTCGATGTTACGCCCATAGGAGGCTTGCGCAGCTGAAAATGTAATCGTTTTTGCAAAGTATCCTTTCGAATTGCTAACAGGATCTCAAGGAGATTATCTCTTCTGATAAAAAATGTTTGTTTTGGGAAGAAATTAAGCGAAGTTTGTTGCATCTAACAAAGCAGCAGTTTGGATATGCTGAGTGATCAAAAGAAAAATGTTATATTGATTTTTGCCAATATGCACCGGGTAAGTCAGAAAAAACGCACACCGTTTGAAAGGCGACTGTCCCCTGAATATCACAGCAATGATATTTGTTTTTATCTTTTTGAATAGCGGACATGTTAAATTAATTTTATAAATTTTCCTGGCTGAAATCGGCTACTTTCTTTTGGAAATATGAGGGATTTTCTCGAGAAGGCCCCCTCGAAAAACGTTCAAAAGTGGCCTAAAGTCGCGACCAAATTCCCCCACGATTTCTGCCTTACAGCAATGACTTGCCTTTGCTTTAGCACGTGTTTTCCTCTTGAAGGGATGAAAAAGTCTGACTGCGGCTTTCATTCAATTTTGAGGATTTATACTATTCAAACTACACCATGTTGCTCTCAAATGAAAATTGTACAAAGACTGTACTGAATCTGCATGGCTAAAAAAAAGTGAAAATTCTTTTATTTTATTTTTGAACAATTAACATGGTGAATTTGTTAGTCAAGCCATCGCATCCTGATGACTCTGAAACTGTTATATGCTCCCCGGTCAATGCTAAGCTTCATAAAGAACAGTTTAGTCTGTACCATTACTGAACAGTTCCAAAATTGAGTTTGGGAATTCGGGGGAATCTGATTTTTTTGCTAACTACTAATCTCAGAGAGAAATAACGCATGCAAGAATTTGAATAAAATTCTCAAAATCAAATTGAACCCTAAGAAATTCGAATTTGAAAATGAGTTCTGTGTTTTTTGCTTCACGATTTTCCAAGCAGCAGATTCATTTTTGCATCGCCTCGGTATTTCTGAGATGGACAGAACAAATACAGATCGATTAAAGCTCAATTTTTTCATGAATAATTATTCAGCTATACATTTATAATGAATGAACGATGCGGCAACTGCATTTTTTAATTTACTAGACAGATATGATAAATTATCTACATTTTCATGCTGGGTGTGCCAAAAATTATTTGCTATTTTGGCAGTTCACAAAAAATACTCTACTCCTCTTATTTTCAAAATTTGACAATTAGAAAATGAATCATAGTCTGTCTCAAATTAGATGTCACGTGAAAATGCCCGCGAATAATAACAATTAAAGTGTTTTGCTTTAGTAACTTTGCGTTATCGCAAATCTCGCGTGACATCTAATTGACAGACTTTAGAAATGTGTTTATGTTTTGACAACAAATAAGGACTATTTTCTGTTGGCTACCAAATAGGCATTAAGCTTGTTGGCTCATGCGGCATTGACTTGCAATCTTACATGCAAAACAATAGTATGACAGGGGATACGTTTTATGAGAATTCGTTGGGAAAATTGTTGCACTTTCCAATTGATATTCGGATTGTTGATTGTGTTTTGATTTTAAAGTCAGGGGCAAAAAACAGAAATAAAACAAGTTTGTCTCGACCAACATCCGACCAGGATATTTCTGTCAGATCTTGCTCTTGTGATGTTCGTCTTGAGGTAAGCAGGTAAAATTACAATAAGCTATAAGAAGGAAGTTCTTCTGGATCTGATTCGATCAGAATGAAAAAATCCAAGAGGAGCTTACTTATATAGGTTTTTGGATTGTCTAAGGATGTTATATTGGATATAAAAAATGTGCCACTAATTTTAACAACATACCTCACAGGTATAGGCAACATTACGGCGTTTCACACTGAAACAACCAGTGGAATCGATCGGTGTGTGTTTAGCCTCGCGAAGGCACTGAATAATTTCATGTGCCTCATTATGTTTTTCATTTAGCATAAACTATAAGTATATCTTCTTCAGCAAAATTGCACGATTCGGAGTCCAGATTTAAAAGGAATAGCTCATTAATAGAGGTTTTAAATAATATTGGACCTTGGACAGAGCCCTGTGGGACGCCAATTTTTATTCTCTGCTACGAACTATTGATCTCTCACCCTTTGAGTTTGGTTGCCGAGACACTAGATAAACGTAATAGTCGTAGTAGAAAAACTATTGAGCGAGCGAAATTTGAAGCTAAGTATCAGGACAACTATTTAATCGAATGATAGTTAAAGCCAAGTAGCTAATAATTTGTCCTGTTTTGTCTCTACTGGTTTATCTGCAATTGTCGAGTTATTACCAACAGTTGTATTTCCATTTGTTGTTGTTGTTGAATCCTCACTGTTTTGAAATCTCACACGACGATTCATACTATTTCTCCTTCGCAACACTCTAGGTGCATTCTCCGCAGAGTCAGTCGTTGCAAGACTATCTGATGAACTCCTTGCGTCACGTGCTTGTTGGTCGTCACCGGACCTCTTCTGCTCGTCTCTCCATTCCCGTAAAAGTCGTTCTATCAAATTGGTATCCCCATTTCCTTGATGTTTGCTAACTTTGTAAACCATATTTGCAGCCGGGGAATCACCTCTATTCATTGACATCAGATCCAGCTCAGTTCGTAGTTCCATTATTTCGTTATAGGAAGGTAGTGGCTTTGTTTCCTGTCCATTCATTGCAGTAGATTCAAAGTCTTTGTCGTTATTACCGTTTGTTATTTTTTCAGAAAACTGGTGTTCATCTTCCTCAGGTATGCAATCCTTGTAGTCAAGCTCAAACGAACGAAAACTAGTGTTTTCTTTCATGCCGTAAATATGCTTCTCATTAGCAATCAAATCTTCCATGATAAATTTCCTCTCTATCTGCGAATACTTGAAATCCATTGACTGCTCTAGCTTACACTCGGGACAATCGCCCTCCTGGACCACGTCTGGTCGTAATCCATTCATAGTGTATTTCAGTTCCCCTCTATCACAATGGCCGACACCTTGCGAATCCACATCCCCGTGAGTTTTGTAGTCAATCGTGTCCCCGTTCGTGAACCTAAGAGCTTCATGATCGCGAATCATGCCCGGCGTTTGGTTTAAGCTCGGTTCTCGTGCCATCGGTGATATACGTGCGAGTTTAACCGAACTTGTCTTCGTTTGATATGAGTAATCTCTGGATTCGTCGTTCCCGTCAAGCGATAATCCCGAATCTTCACGACTTTGCAGTGTGTTATTGACCGAGAAATCATACGCCGGGATTAAGTGATGTCGTGGCACGAAGCCTCCTCGCCCATCTTCGGCTTCGCAGAGCCACCAATCCTCATCCTTTCTGTTAAGAACTCGAACTCTTTGCCCGGCGAGAACATCAAGATCTTTGCCGTCAACTGTAACGAAATCTTGTGTGACGATCATCATGTTCGTATCTGGTCGGCTGTCAAAGGATAAATTATCTATAACAGCTCGTTCTTGAGGTGCTGGTGTTTGCACAAGGCTATCCGGTCGGTTGTCAAACGCGAGTCTTTCAGAACCGGCTCGTTCTCGGATCGTTGATATTTGCACAAGTTTGTCACTTGGCATAACATAGCTTTGTTCATCTTCTTGCTCATGAATACTATCTTCGCTCAGATCTCTCGGTTTTCTCTTTAGCGTGCCGAAAGAACCTCTCGGTCTTGAGTCAAGATTAAACGACCGACTACGTGATATTCGTTGGCCTCCCGACACCGACGATGTCTTTAACTTTCGTACATTTGCGTAACCTGTGGTGATATCTTGTGATGTATATTCACGCTTGAATTTGTTGTTTGCGTTTAAATTGTCTGGTATTACTTTATGGTTGTGTTCTACCGTAGCATCGCTGTGAGCCGAAGAGAACGAGCCATGTCTTAGCGCACTATTATCACTCTCGTTTCCTCGATTCGAGTCACGACGTCTTCTTCGGTCATGATACCGGTAGTCTTCGTCTTCATCGGAGCTCTCGCTTGAACTCGACGATAAATCAGCATTATTATTGTCGAAGTTTAACTCTCGTAACCAGTCCGGTAGCGGTTGTGCTCTGTCAACCCNACTTTCGTACATTTGCGTAACCTGTGATGATATCTTGTGATGTATATTCACGCTTGAATTTGTTGTTTGCGTTTAAATTGTCTGGTATTACTTTATAGTTGTGTTCTACCGTAGCATCGCTGTGAGCCGAAGAGAACGAGCCATGTCTTAGCGCACTATTATCACTCTCGTTTCCTCGATTCGAGTCACGACGTCTTCTTCGGTCATGATACCGGTAGTCTTCGTCTTCATCGGAGCTCTCGCTTGAACTTGACGATAAATCAGCATTATTATTGTCGAAGTTTAACTCTCGTAACCAGTCCGGTAGCGGTTTATGCTCTGTCAACCCGTTCTTCGGCTTTGCTTTCGATTTAGCTGGGCGTGTTGTTGAAAATACTTTGATAAATTTCTTTGCAGCATTATTTAAAATTCCTTTATCAGTTTTCTTTTTGCCTTTATTTTCTGCAGCCCGTGCGTTGTAACTTCCTTTCGACATCGTTGCAGAGCTATTTGCTGCCCTTAACGAATCTTTCTCACTGACAGAGTGAGTCCTGCGAGCCGTATCTGGCGTAACGGCGAGCCTGTATCCTTTCTCAATATGCCCGTTTTGTTTCGGTTCGTGAGTCGAGATCTTTCGTGCAGTATCGGCGGATAAATCGCTCAACGAACTCGACCGACGTCTGAGTGAGCAGTAACCGAGTGGAACGAACCCTTGCTTTCGCTTGCTGTTTTCAACAAAGGCTAATTCGCCGTTTCGGTACAGTATTTTAACTCGCTCGCCCTTATTGACATGCAGATCAGTTGGATGTTTAGGTTCATACTGCCATAAGACAACTCCTTTGACGTTTGCAGGTTTCTTCAAGCTTGCACCGTCTAGTAACGTCGATAGTTCAGTCTTCGAAACGCTTAGAATTTCTGTCGATTTGAGCAGATTGTTAGCAGCTTTCTCGGCTGGATAAATTAAATCTGCTTTGTTGACGTCCGGTAACGACTTGCGTACGAGTTCGGACTGGATTAAATCTGACTTTAGATTGCTGCCATTTTCGTAGATTTTGGTATCAGCCAGAACTGTGAAGAGAAAGAGATCCAGTCAGTAATAGTAGAGTTTTACACTGCTACATTGTAATCAGGTTCTATTGTTTCTTGAAATAAACATAGATATTACTAGGTGGGCCAAAAACAAACCAGAAGCTCTCCTGCAAATTTTGTGAATTAGATATCAGCGTTATAAAAACCCGACGCATATAGTCGAAAAATGAATGAAACAGCTGTTATATTGCTGCACAAACAAATTTAATGAATCTGAAACCTCCCAGAACTATTTGAAATTGTTTGGAAATCTAAAATATTTTATTCGCTTAGGTTTCTACAGTTTTCATAAACAAACCATTTTGTCCTGCACGTGCGGTATGCGAGGTATGCTCTTTAAAGTTGAACGTTGTGATACATAAAAATTCATATATTTCCTTTTTGTCCCATGTGTAATCATTTTANAAAGTTGAACGTTGTGATACATAAAAATTCATCTATTTCCTTTTTGTTCCATGTGTAATCATTTTGATATTGCTACTTCTTAATTAGCGATAATTCAAAAAGGGATTAGGAATCAATCGATCAACAACGGCAATCCTCCCATCTTGACTCATAATTAACGTTCTTTGCTTTGACAGTAATAATATCTGGGCTTTAAAATACGCGTTTTAGTTTTAGGGTACCTCTGTGTTTAAATCTAAAGAAAGTGCCGGTTTTTAAAGATTCGAAAACAAGGTTAGCCTTTTTAACAATGCCATTCTTAATTCTTTGCTTTTGGTGGACACACCAGTGCAAAACGATTAGCACATTTCAAGCCAAGGAATTTTTACCAACGATTAGTAACGCCGCAAATGTAAGCAAACAAGCCTGGAATTCTGGATGGCTAACTCACTCGTTTTGCATGCGAAAGGGTAGAATCACTGCAAAGGTTCGTTAAAGGAAGACATGCGTGTATATCGAAAGAAGAACGATAATTTTAAAAATCCGCCTCGGGAAATTTATCGTCTAATTCAAAAGCTGAACATTGAGTGTTGTTTAACCGTCCCAGCCTGCCCAAACATAGCTAGGTAGTATATCCCGGCCAAACCAAACAGGCTCTTGAAAACATTGAACTTCATGTCTCCTAAATGAAGTGGCAATAAATGAAAAGATCAAGAAGATATTAATTTCAACTGAGTCAACAAAGCTACTGGTTATGAGTTATGAGTTATGAGCTACTCCGTCGTCGTCTGGTAACACATAAAGAAATGGAGACATATTGTCAATGTTTGCTATGTTGGATGGCACCTTACAGACAAAATAGTAACGCGAATATTAAAATCAACACATGAATTCATATATGTATGCTACGTCCATACGTTGCTAACAGACTGTTGACCAAACATAACTTGCATAGATAAATAGATAAATAGATAAATAGATAAATAGGTAGCATTTCTAAGCCCTTGGCAAATTATTAACATTTATGATAGTAATACATTTTCATGAATAGTTCACAAGAAAATAACATCGATAGGCGAGCAGACGATATGCTGTGCACTGTAGAACTTACCTAATTCTAAAACTATACTTATGCAACATGTTTGAAGCTTGCAAAGTCAATTTTCTTAGAAACAGTTTTCAACAAATCTTTCAACAGAAAATATGGTATGAACTTACGAACTCCACAGTTCTTCGCATCAAAAACTTTTTGAACTCGTCCAAAGCCAATTTTTTGAATATATTCAGGTTGAAAGTTTCTTCTGCGGATCTTTTCTAACTTTTTGCAATGTTTCGTTGCTATAACATTATTTGAATGTGACCAGGAAATATTACGAAATCTATTGCGTTACATCATATACTTACGAAAGACCTAAATCTACCTCTACGCAAGCAAAGCTTGTCTGGAGCTTGCCATGCCTGTCTGGAGCTTGCGTGTTTCGTAAATAAATCATGCTTGCTTGTTTCTTGTCAGTTGAAATTTTTCTTGTCATAAAATTCTTTGAATGTGAAAACATGCAGAAAGGAACTATGACATACACATATGTGAAGCTGCTAAATTTGTGCATGAAAGGCGTTTCTGAAGCTTGCTAGCCCAATTTTTCTCAAATTCTTTTAGCATGAAAATTGAACGGCAAAACGTTTTCGCTGTCTGTTGTAGTCTCGCTTCATTGCAACATTCTTTTCAAATAAGGAAAATACAAAAGAAATGTTGCAGTCATATACACTTACAAGTTCAATTTTTCCAAGTAAGTACAGCCTGAGAATTTATGTGGTGTAACATTTCCGCTTGGTGTAAATTTTCTCTATTGTAACATTCCTTAAAACATATGCAAAACAGAACATAACGTAACTATATACACTCACAAATTATCCCAATCTAGGCATCCTAAACTTGTTTGAAGCTTGTAAGGTCATGTTTTGTTGCAGCATTCAAGCACAAATCCCCTCTAAAGGTTTTCTGCATGGCATTTCTGATATTTTGTTGTGCTTTCCCTTTTATTGAGACCTCTCACGTCAACCTCTCAGAATNGCGAGGTATGCTCTTTAAAGTTGAACGTTGTGATACATAAAAATTCATCTATTTCCTTTTTGTCCCATGTGTAATCATTTTAATATTGCTACTTCTTAATTAGCGATAATTCAAAAAGTGATTAGGAATCAATCGATCAACAACGGCAATCCTCCCATCTTGACTTATAATTAACGTTCTTTGCTTTGACAGTAATAATATCTGGGCTTTAAAATACGCGTTTTAGTTTTAGGGTACCTCTGTGTTTAAATCTAAAGAAAGTGCCGGTTTTTAAAGATTCGAAAACAAGGTTAGCCTTTTTAACAATGCTATTCTTAATTCTTTGCTTTTGGTGGACACACCAGTGCAAAACGATTAGCAGATTGCAAGCCAAAGAATTTGTACGAACGATTAGTAACGCCGCAAATGTAAGCAAAACAAGCCTGGAATTCTGGATGGCTAACTCGCTTGTTTTGCATGCGAAAGGGTAGAATCACTGCAAAGGTTCGTTAAAGGAAGACATGCGTGTATATCGAAAGAAGAACGATAATCTAAACATCCGCCTCGGGAAATTTATCGTCTAATTCAAAAGCTGAACATTGAGTGTTGTTTAACCGTCCCAGCCTGCCCAAACATAGCTAGGTAGTATATCCCGGCCAAACCAAACAGGCTCTTGAAAACATTGAACTTCATGTCTCCTAAATGAAGTGGCAATAAATGAAAATATCAAGAATATTAATTTCAACTGAGTCAACAAAGCTACTGGTTATGAGTAACGAGCTACTCCGTCGTCGTCTGGTAACACATAAAGAAATGGAGACATATTGTCAATGTTTGCTATGTTGATGGCACCTTACAGACAAAATAATAACGCGAATATTAAAATCAACACATGAATTCATATATGTATGCTACGTCCATACGTTGCTAACAGACTGTTGACCAAACATAGCTTGCATAGATAAATAGGTAGCATTTCTAAGCTCTTGGCCAAATTATTAACATGTATAATAGTAATACATTTTCATGAATAGTCCACAAGAAAATAACATCGATAGGCGAGCAGACGATACTGTGCACTGTAAAACTACCTAATTCTAAAACTATACTTATGCAACATGTTTGAAGCTTGCAAAGTCAATTTTCTTAGAAACAGTTTTCAACAAATATTTCAACAGAAAATATGGTATGAACTTACGAACTACACAGCTCTTCGCATCAAAAACTTTTTTAACTCATCCAAAGCCAGTTGTTTTGAATATATTTAGATTGAAAGTTTCTTCTGCGGATCTTGTCCAACTTTTTGCAATGTTTCGTTGCTATAACATTATTTGAATGTGACCAGGAAATATTACGAAATCTATTTACATCATATACTTACGAAATACCTAAACCTACGCAAGCAAATCTTGTCTGGAGCTTGCCATGCCGGTGTTTCGTAAATAAATCTTGCTTGCGTGTTTCTTGTCAGTTGAAATTTTTTGTCATAAAATTCTTTGAATGTGAAAACATGCAGAAAGGAACTATGACATACACATATGTGAAGCTGCTACATTTGTGCATGAAAGGCGTTTCTAAAGCTTGCTAGGCCAATTTTTCTCAAATTCTTTTAGCATGAAAATTGCAAGGTAAAACATGTTCGCTGTCTGTTGTAGTCTCACTTCATTGCAACAATCTTTTAAAATAAGGAAAATACAAAAGAAATGTTTACAAGTTCAATTTTTCCAAGTAAGTACAGCCTGAGAATTTATGTGGTGTAACATTTCCGCTTGGTGTAAATTTTCTCTATTGTAACATTCCTTAAAACATATGCAAAACAGAACATAACGTAACTATATACACTCACAAATTATCCCAATCTAGGCATCCTGAACTTGTTTGAAGCTTGCAAGGTCATGTTTTGTTGCAGCATTCAAGCACAAATCCCCTCTAAAGGTTTTCTGCATGGCATTTCTGATATTTTGTTGTGCTTTCCCTTTTATTGATACCTCTCACGTCAACCTCTCAGAATCTGATCTAGTTGTATTCGTGTTTCCGAATGTGTTACATGCACAATAGGCGGAGCTTGTGTTTGTATATATTTGTCAGACCGAGTTGGCGTACATTATTTATAGGGTGTTGATAAAATTGATCGATTTTCTAAACAAGATTTCATAAGAGAATCATCTTTTTGAAGAAGGTAAAACCATTAATTTACTAAATCAAACTTTGTATAATTGCTTTCTTTGTTATTCTTTTTTACTTTTTGAAGGAAATTGATAATTGTTTTGTTTTTGTTTAGAAGTAGAATTTTCAGTGTTGGACAAGCGATGTTGGCTAGTTTGTTTTGGTTGTGTTTAATGTCAAATTTGATATTCTGACCTCTGTTTTTGACACTTTGCAAAGGATGTGAAGATTTTCTTTTCATGACCTATTCTAAGCGTGGCTGTTATTCAGGGTTTTTTTTTTAATTGTGGTGGATACCTGATACAAACTATATACCGTTGTTTAGGCGATCAGGTGCATCGCGAATTTTGATAGTAGATTTGAATCTCTATAACTCGAACTTTCAAGGGAGACAAATTTGTTCGAGTTTGTGGAAAATACAACAACCTTTTTTAAAACAATGGATGTAAACACNATAAGGAAAATACAAAAGAAATGTTTACAAGTTCAATTTTTCCAAGTAAGTACAGCCTGAGAATTTATGTGGTGTAACATTTCCGCTTGGTGTAAATTTTCTCTATTGTAACATTCCTTAAAACATATGCAAAACAGAACATAACGTAACTATATACACTCACAAATTATCCCAATCTAGGCATCCTGAACTTGTTTGAAGCTTGCAAGGTCATGTTTTGTTGCAGCATTCAAGCACAAATCCCCTCTAAAGGTTTTCTGCATGGCATTTCTGATATTTTGTTGTGCTTTCCCTTTTATTGATACCTCTCACGTCAACCTCTCAGAATCTGATCTAGTTGTA
The DNA here is from genome assembly GCA_004194415.1 of Aurelia aurita. Lineage (NCBI taxonomy): Eukaryota > Metazoa > Cnidaria > Scyphozoa > Semaeostomeae > Ulmaridae > Aurelia > Aurelia aurita. Next base: position 275,615 of record REGM01000050.1, read on the forward strand.
TTCGTGTTTCCGAATGTGTTACATGCACAATAGGCGGAGCTTGTGTTTGTATATATTTGTCAGACCGAGTTGGCGTACATTATTTATAGGGTGTTGATAAAATTGATCGATTTTCTAAACAAGATTTCATAAGAGAATCATCTTTTTGAAGAAGGTAAAACCATTAATTTACTAAATCAAACTATTGTATAATTGCCTTCTTTGTTATTCTTTTAAACGTTTTGAAGGAAATTGATAATTGTTTTGTTTTTGTTTAGAAGTAGAATTTTCAGTGTTGGACAAGCGATGTTGGCTAGTTTGTTTTGGTTGTGTTTAATGTCAAATTTGATATTCTGACCTCTGTTTTTGACACTTTGCAAAGGATGTGAAGATTTTCTTTTCATGACCTATTCTAAGCGTGGCTGTTATTCAGGGGTTTTTTTTTAATTGTGGTGGATACCTGATACAAACTATATACCGTTGTTTAGGCGATCAGGTGCATCGCGAATTTTGATAGTAGATTTGAATCTCCATAACTCGAACTTTCAAGGGAGACAAATTTGTTCGAGTTTGTGGAAAATACAACAACCTTTTTTAAAACAATGGATGTAAACACTGCGTATTGAAATAACAGCTTCGCCCACCAAATGCCCGCCACTGGGACGAACCTAAACCTCCGACCTAATACACCGTGTGTGGTATAGCTTGTCGACTGACCCGTCTTAGAAAGTTTTAAATAACTAGAATTTCTGTTACATTATTTTCTTCTGGAATGAAAGGATAGCAGTGCCAATTCAGAAGTTTATGGCGAGACGAACAGTTGAATAGATCCATTGATTTGCTAATATAAGATCAGATTCTGAGCGTTGGTGGCTGAAATTGTTGTTGAAAGAAAATATTGCAATTTTGTTTTGATCAATATTGATATGTAAATTGTTTAGTTGTGTTCTGAGGTCACCCTGGATACCTGGAAATGGACCAATCACAAGTATTTCCCATCAGCGAACAATTAAACTACCTTACTACCTCGGGCCTAAACTGTTGCTATTTCTGTATTTGCTTCACAAACACATGTTAAGGAGTGCAGAAAATTTCTCCTATTTAAAATTGAACATTTCAAATGCAGCTCACGGAATATCCTCGTCTCTGTCTCGCAACGTCTCGCAGATTTTTGAAATAATTTTGACAGATACTAAAATTTCGAATGTATTGCACGGGTTAACTTTAGCAAATTGGGCCATGCCCATTGAACCTGAAACTGAACTGATTCACGATTAGACCAAAGCGTCGTGATTGAAAACCCAGCTAGCGGGTTCTTGCTGTTCAAATTGATCAAAAACGGCAAGCTCTATTTGTAAATATACTTCTAAAGATTACATCGTATCGTTAGGCCATGTCACTTGGCATTCGTTTATGATTGGTCACATGTTTTAACTGCCAAGATGAATTTATCAGCTTTCAAGACGCAGTTATCGCTAATAGTGGTATCTATCTTTAAGTTAACCATCCAAGATGATATTGTAAAATATTTCAGACTGATTTAAGAAATAAATACATCCGTGAACACAATCAAAGATGCTACCTATATTTTGAGACATATACGTAGTATATCTGATAATTGTGATTTGAAGTGTTTGGACGTATAGGAAAGACTTAATTAAATCTAACTGCATGTCGACAAACTATATCCATGGCAAAATTGATTTTCAAGATCATGTGTTTCTTTGAAAAACTTTTCAGCAGTTAATAATGTCTGTTATCATTTTCGTGCTTCATTCTTGCAAATTTCTTATCATTTTGTATCAGCAATTGTCAATAAAAAATATCGAAGTGATGAAAAAGACAAGATTTCTTCTTCTGATCACAAAAAGACTGATTTTGAAAGTGATAACACAATCAGAGAGATGTAGCATAGCGCGAAAATCAATCATTTGATGGTAATCTCAGTGATGGATTTAACACACATCAACTCGAAGCTGAAAACAAAGGCTATCTACTTCCGACAATATGTTCAATTTCTCACGATTTATTAAAATTTTCAAATCTTCTCTACAGGTGTAAAATTTACGTAGATAGTTACGACTTATACAAATTAACACTGTCAATCTGTCAGTAGTAGTCAGTCCATAGCATTGACTATGGTCCATAGCAAGTTCCTTTCTTTTCCCTCCTCCCCATTGACCAACAAAGTCTGCACGCAGGCTATCAGTTCATAGTGACATACGTCAGTATGCCAGAATTTCCGAAGTTCCTAGTGTTACAATCAAAAGTATAAATACGACTAATTTTGGAGAATTTCTTTCAAGCTTCGATGAAGATTAACCAATCTCTAAAACTTCTGAAATTTAAAAATTTGAAGCTGATGTACGAAAATCAAATCGTTTTGCAAAGAATGACTGTTTTAGTTGTTCTGAAAATCAGTAATTCTTCACAGCACTGCTCAAAATCAAAGGACAGTAATTTTCAATTCTTTTAAGCAAGTGTGAAACAAGAAATGTTTTCACAACGAAACACTTCTGTTTATATTAGACAACCAGCAAACTAGCTCATCACGCCTATAAACAGACATTTTCAATTTCTTTAAACAAGAAAAGAAATGTTTTCACTACGAACAATTACTGTTTACATAAGAAAGCCATTAAGCTAGCTCACCACTGCTAAAAATCAAAGTGTAGTAATTTTCAATTCTTTTAAACAAGTGTAAAACAAGAACTGCTTTTCACAACGAAAAATTGCTGTTTATTGAAGAAAACTATTTTACGTCTATAAACAGAAAAATTCAATTCTTTTGGACAAATCTTAGAACAGGCATGTTTTCATAACGAGAAATTACTGTTTACTGACGAAAGCCAGTTAACTCGAGTTTGTATACAAGAAAAACAGCTGTTACCTGTCGAGTCTAGTAAGTAATCTCTCTCCAATTTAAGAACCTTGCCACAGTTGTATTGATAACCTCTTCCCATTACTGAGACTGTGAAACTGTCTATGATGACCTTTAGTTTGCTGGGAGACGCTGAAATTTCTTCGTTTTAACTAATTAAGAGTCTGTCGTACCTCATAGCTGGTAAAACTAGTTTCAAAAACTTTCACTTGACCGTGAATCTGTTCACAATACCGTCTGTTTGCTGGAAGACGCTGAAATTTCTTCGTTTTAGCTTCTTCCTCTTAGCTGACGAAAGGATTCTCTCAGTATTCACAACTTCTATTTTCAACGAGTACTACTTCCTTCTTCTGCCAAACGTTTTGCTTAATAATATGTTGTCATTTCCGTACTTCTAATTACTTTTATTCTTATTATTTTTGTCTTTTTTATTAAATAATTTCCTCCTTTGTCGCACGTGCCAATAAGTAATTTCAGCCTTCGTAATTGCTTTGTAAGTGCTTATATACAAGATGTTAATCACCTCATTACACGGACCCAGCCTTGCAAATGACGTTAGCAGGGACATGAGCATTATTCGAATCAATGAATGAATTCACAGGTGGGATTTTTAAACAATAATGAGTAGGGACAATTAAGAAAATCGTGATATTGTTATTTTGTATACACATACAGTATTCGACGTCATTTGTTGGTTGCTANTCGTAACGGTAGTAGGCTGCGTGCAGACTATACATTTCCACTGCGAAGGAGTGACTCCTTCGCAGTGGAAAAGTATAGTCTGCACGCAGGCTATAACGGTAGAGGTTCAGTATTGCATAAGGGTTTATATTCTCGTTTTTTAAAGTGATACTTAGATTTTGGTACCTTGTTACTTGCTCCGCTTTTGTTGTCTTCCATCAGATATATGCACAGGTAATAAGTTAATATATGAAGATAGCAAGTGTCCTTACAAGACTAAAATACTGTACATGTAATCATTTTGTAGTTCACATTTAGCTTGGATGTAGCTTGAATATCATGGTTTATTACTAACCCTGATCATTTTCCTCTGCGCAGGCTCTATTTTGGGTCGGAAAGATCCTCTGTGGAGGAGAGTAAGCCCTGACTGACTGACACGTCTAAATCATCGTAAGCATAAGATCTAACCAAGGCTATCATTTAATCCCTGGCTTGCCTTTTGCAGACACGTTCAAAGTCTCGTGAAATGAGGAAGTATTATCCCAAGCGGGGATTTCGCAGTAGTGGTAGCGCGCTTGACTACCAATCTGAAGATTGATGGTTTGATTCCCCGACATGTCGAACCTGTTACGTAGAGTGAGGAGAGTTGCCAACTCTCTGTAATTCCAAGCTAAAAGAATCACGAGGTGTGGTCACATCGAGAAGAAAGACCAGGACCCTGCTTCGATAAGATTTGCTTCTCAGCGTCCTAAAACTATCTTCGGATGCTAGGTAGAATTAAAAACAATGATACTTACATTTACAACAAGAACACGCGTCGTAGTTATTTCATAGTGGTCACTTCTGTTAGATAGCGTAGCTTATCGTGGCTTATTAACCCATACTGACACGTCTGAACCTTTATTAGCTCGAGCCCAACCAATACTACTATTTATCCACTGACTGGATTCATGTTTGTCTAGAGCAACTGCATACGCACGTTGCACCAACTCAATTAAACATAGACTCCTGATAGGAATCTAAAACATGCTACTTCCATACATATTAGCCTAGCTGTATGTTTTCCTGTTTGTATTTTCATTTTGTGTCGAATACATATCCATTAGATGGGAATTTAGTTTCATGACGTTTTTTGTAAACATTGTTTTCAGTTAGACTTTGATCAGTGGCACATTTCACACGCATAAAATGTTTCGTTCCCCTGACTGCAGTAAGTGTTAATGATGTCTAAATATATAACCCGGTGAGCCAGAACAGAAGTAAGGAGCTCCAGAAAAAATTATCAAAGACTCTGTTTTGCAAAAAATCCATCAACTGTTTTGTATTTCTCTTGTTTTAATGGCCAACTTGATATTTGAGGCTAGGAGTAATATTTTCCTCCTGGAGGAAATCTAGCTGTATCACAACTAATTTAGGCATACTATGAGCAAGCATGCCACATCCAGGCATGGGAGCCCTTGTGTAACATCCCTTCCGAAGTCCTGGGAATTGAGTTGTTTGATCAGGCATTTAGAAGGTCGCCCATCCAAATTTTGACCTCACTCGACCAAAATTAACTTCAGTTACCTAACAAAAAGTGAATAAGCCTCTTAGCTACTGACCTGAAATGGGATATAGAATAGGTGTTTAGCTAGGATGCGCAAAATAAATTGGCTATCTTTAGAAATTTGCCATCTAGAAATTTGTCTGCTATCATGAAGGTGAGGTATGACGTGTGCCTGGGAGTGTGAAGGGAGTATCCACTTGGTAGATTTGGGTCGCAAATTTTTAATCTCTCGAATTTTAAATTTGTTTCCAGTATTCAAGACACGTCAGNTTCCGAAGTCCTGGGAATTGAGTTGTTTGATCAGGCATTTAGAAGGTCGCCCATCCAAATTTTGACCTCACTCGACCAAAATTAACTTCAGTTACCTAACAAAAAGTGAATAAGCCTCTTAGCTACTGACCTGAAATGGGATATAGAATAGGTGTTTAGCTAGGATGCGCAAAATAAATTGGCTATCTTTAGAAATTTGCCATCTAGAAATTTGTCTGCTATCATGAAGGTGAGGTATGACGTGTGCCTGGGAGTGTGAAGGGAGTATCCACTTGGTAGATTTGGGTCGCAAATTTTTAATCTCTCGAATTTTAAATTTGTTTCCAGTATTCAAGACACGTCAGTACACCGGACTGCATTCCATGTAGGTTCCGCCACAGATCTGTGGCGGGCAAGAGCATCACAAACAATGGAACAAAACAATGATAACAATAGAATCTTTTGTTCTTGGCGGGAATCTGTGGCGGGGCAAACTCATGGAATTGACTGACAGTACATTTTTATATGTACATGCTGCTGGGTTCACCAATATCGATCGGAATTTCGATTTTTTTTAGACTTGAAGGAAGTCTATGTCCTAACCAGCATTGTGCAAAGCACACATGAAAGGGAATGTAAGCATATAAAAGTGGCTCAAGCCACTTGCGGTTACATTCTAGCCAATCAGATATCAGTATTTCCTGTTGACGTAATTGAGTTACCCAAATATGGTGCGGCGCGTGTCAAAGTATATTGTCTTTGCACGGCTATTTTTATCAAAGGCTTATATATGCTTACATTCCCATTAATGCATTTTGCAATTTACACGAGGACAAGCTTACAGAACCATAGGAGTTCCGCCACTAGGGGACGCTTTTGACTTCAGCTGGAGCAAAATTCAGACAATGTTTTCAACTACGCCTACGATAAGATAAATTTACCTGAACTTAAACTCACTCTGTCAAACATTTGCTACAATTTTCTTTGCAAGACCCTTCTTCTCAAAGCTAGAAGAACCTTTGCAAGACTTGTAAGACGTAGAAGTTCAGTTGCTTGGCAGTGCTTCTAATTAGAGTCTGCAGAAACGTCTTTGTTCGATAAGGAAGGCTTCTGTGCTAAATCAAGTTACCTGAATTTGAATGCCAAAGCCGGTGCTTCATTTTTTTCATTGCTACACAATTGTTGCATTCCCATAAAGCTACTTCTTTGCAACATCTTCACCACCTTTAAACCAAGAATGTCTCAACTTTCCGCATCCACGAGGCAACAAGCTTCACAGCTTTGCACAAAACAACCCAGACATCATTATCGAATGCTTCAACTGTTCACGATATACCCTCAAAAATTTCCTTTTCAACCACACCTTGACCCTACTTTGCCATTATGTGCATAAATTGTGCTATACAATTCAAACCTCATTTAAAACAATAGCATCCTTCTGATCTGGGTGTCATTTATGTCAAACCTTAGACTGGCCACGTCTAGAATGGAACTGAAATTGACAAGATAAAGCACGGGCTTTAGGAAACTCTGAATTAGAAATGAGATTTTCCGATAATACATCGAGTATTTCTCCTAATTTTTATTTCAATCGTGATACATCGAGGGAGAAGCGAGTGGCAGAGTGACGTGACGGAGATCCATTATGCCACTCAAGTAATGGATCTCCGTCACGTCACTCTGCCACGCACTTCTCCCTCGATGTATCACGATTGAAATAAAAATTAGGAAAAATACTCGATGTATCATCGGAAAATCTAATTTTTAATTCAGAGTTTCCTAAAGCCCGTGGATAAAGTTGACTTCCAGTTGATGAATAACAAGAATTTTAAAGTGAGATTGTAGCCACGTGCCACTGTTGGGCCCAATGTTCAGTCCAGATCTACGTGAAGTGAATTGAAGGTGAAGTTGCGGTTTTTAGCACCAAGCGCTGGGATCGCAGGAGTAGAGAAGACCTAATCGAGTCCGCGACCCCTTGTCATGACGCTCAAATGGTGCTCTACCTGGGATCGAACCCTGTCCGCCTGACTGTTCTGGCTGCAAAGTCAGAGGATTACACCACTGCGCCACAACACCTTGCTTTAGACCTAGTCATCATATGCGCAAGGTCTATCACGAAAATCTATTTACAGGGAACTCAGCAACCAGATGTAACGAAATTGGAGATATAACAAACTTTTTGACACATTTAAATCTAGAGCTTTTAATAGAATCAATCTTTTGCAGTATAAGCCTGCACTGACGACGTGATTCCTTGTATTCGTTCAATGCTTTTAATCTGATGTTTTATTATCTCTCAAACAAGTCTGAAGTTTGAAGCCATAGCTATAATGCAATTCAATGCGGAAAACTGAGACTCATGTAGTCAGTCTAGTATAAGCCTGTAATATAAGAATCCTCAATTACAAAGCGTAGCCTACCGGAGTTTCTTGATTGTTTTGTTTACAATTTCAAATAGATGCCAAATTTAACAATAGTCGATAGTAAAAGAAGAATGAAGGTGCTACCAATGTGATATGTGCTGTACAAACGTTATGTGATAGAGCTTTTGAGACAGATTATAGAGGGTACTATGTTTAGGGCTTCATGAAAAAGTGTCTAGTGATTAACGACAATATGAATTGTGAGAAATAGCAAAGTATTGATGCAGCCAATAGGCTTAAGTGTATTGAAGTCTGAGACCTGATAGACGTTAGCTTCCCCCGACTTTCCATGGTGCTGTAAAGCACAGTTGATCAGCATTGCGAGTTTGAAGTCTGAAGGTCGCTCGGCTCATTGGCTGGGTGGGGGCTAAGAACTATTCTTATTGTGCAATGGTACCCAAACTATAAAAATATTAATAAATAATTTTGTGCCAACTGATAAAGATTAATTGAAATTCATCTCCATACCTTCCGAAGTCATTGGAAATTTAAAGATCTTGTTTCTTTCACTATACATTAAGGACTTCTTCGAACTGCTTGCTTCTCCAACAGCGCATCAACAATTTCCTGGTGAATTTCATCTAGCATACAGAGCTGCCAGATCTTTGAACTGCCTTCTTCTCCAGTCACTTGCAGTATATCGGTGTATTGTCTCTGGTAACTATGCTTTTGGAGCTGCACAACAAAGAACCACTTTTGTTCACATTGGCAAACATGTGCTTTATTAAGGTCACTAGTGTCGCATACCCGTTTGTCTATTTTTAAAGAGTGCAATTTACTAGAAATGCTTGCCGTACCAGTTACTTGCAGTGTATATACGTTTTGTTTCTTGTAGCTATGTTTTTAGAGAGCTGTACAACAAAGAACCACTCTTGTTTACATAAAGTTTTGGCAAGCATGTGCTTCAAGGCCACTAGTGTCGCATACCCGTCTGTATATGTTTAAGGAGTGCAACTTACTAGAACTGCTTGCCGTACCAATTGCTTGCAGTGTATAGACATTTTGTTTCTTGTAACTATTCTTTTAGAGCGGCACAGCAAAGAACCACTCTTGTTCACATGATGTGGCAAACATGTGCTTCAAGGCCACTAGTGTCGCATACCCGTTTGTCTATTTTTGAAGAGTGCAACTAACTAGAACTGCTTGCCGTACCAATTACTTGCAGTGTGTCTGGGCGTATTGTCTCTTCTCTTCTAACTATAGTTTAGAAGCAGTTCGGGGACGAACCGACTCCTGTTCAGTGTTCACATGTTTTGGCAAGCATGTGCTTGAAGGTCACTAGTCTCGCATACCCGTTGCTGAAAATGTTTAGCGAATGCAAATTACCCGTTGAAAGTATTATTTAGTTAAGATCTTATCCAACATGCCTTTTCACCTACTCTATTTTTCTTAGCTAAATTGAAACCAGATTATTTATCTTCGGTATTCTCATACTCAAAGAAGTATTAATCAAATATGAATATATCAAGGCTACTGTCTGGTTTATGTCTGAGACTGCGAATGTAGTCTGACTTGGAGAAGGTATTGAGATTGCCTTTGGGAATACCTGATAAAATCCTTGTGGAATTCGTGTTTTAGAAACTGACATGTCTTGACCAGAATTTCTATCAAATCTTTGAATTTTGTAATTTTTACGAAGCCAGTAAAGAATAGNAAGTATTATTTAGTTAAGATCTTATCCAACATGCCTTTTCACCTACTCTATTTTTCTTAGCTAAATTGAAACCAGATTATTTATCTTCGGTATTCTCATACTCAAAGAAGTATTAATCAAATATGAATATATCAAGGCTACTGTCTGGTTTATGTCTGAGACTGCGAATGTAGTCTGACTTGGAGAAGGTATTGAGATTGCCTTTGGGAATACCTGATAAAATCCTTGTGGAATTCGTGTTTTAGAAACTGACATGTCTTGACCAGAATTTCTATCAAATCTTTGAATTTTGTAATTTTTACGAAGCCAGTAAAGAATAGGGCTACTGGATACATTATATATTAACTCAGAGAGCCGGAGAAGGTATTGAGTTTGCCGTTGGGACTATCCAGCAAATTCCTTGTGGGATGCGTGCTTTGGAAACTTTCTATATGTGCCTACATGTCTTGATCAGAATTTTTATCAAATCTTTGAATTTTGTAATTTTTCCGAAGCCAGTAAAGAATAGGGCTACTGGATACATTATATATTAACTCAGAGAGCCAGAGAAGGTATTGAGTTTGCCGTTGGGACTATCCAGCAAATTCCTTGTGGGATGCGTGCTTTGGAAACTGTCTAAATGTGCCTACATGTTTTGACCAGAATTTTTATCAATTCTTTGAATTTTGCAATTTTTCCGAAGCCAGTAAGGAATAGGGCTACTTGATACATCAAGTGCTAACTAAGAGAGCTGGATAAGGTATTGAGTTTGCCTTTGGGACTATCCAATAAATTCCTTGTGGGATGCGTGCTTTAGAAACTTTCTAAATGTGCCTACATGTCTTGATCAGAATTTTTATCAATTCTTTGAATTTTGCAATTTTTACGAAGCCAGTAAGGAATAGGGCTACTTGATACATCAAATGCTAACTTAGAGAGCTGGATAAGGTATTGAGTTTGCCTTTGGGACTATCCAATAAATTCCTTGTGGGATGCGTGCTTTAGAAACTTTCTAAATGTGCCTACATGTCTTGATCAGAATTTTTATCAATTCTTTGAATTTTGCAATTTTTACGAAGCCAGTAAGGAATAGGGCTACTTGATACATCAAATGCTAACACGCGTTGTTCTAAGATTGTAGGTAAGTTGACGTTCATCCGGGATTTCAGCAAACAAGTAATAAGGGATTGTGACTTTTTTAAATACTTATTTCAAATGCTAACTTAGAGAGCTGGGGAAGGTATTGAGTTTGCCTTTGGGGATATCCAGTAAATTCCTTGTGGGATTGGTGTTTCAGATACTGTCTAAATGTCTCGACCAGAGTCTGTATCAAATATTTTTTATTTTCTAATTTTTAGGGACTTCTTTCTACAGGGTGTCCCAAAAAACCCACCAACCCACTTTTATTCGAACTTTTTCAGACGATGATAATATTTGCATAATTTGACAGATACAATCTGAAAGCACGAGTTATCTTCTTTCCAATGAAATACAGTTTGGACTGATTAATTGAATTAATTCTCACTTAATTGACGTGTTGGTAAGTATGGCCTGTTTCAGATGCAGAAGAGCGGTAGGACATTTACATAAGCGAAAACCCATCTTTATGAGAGCTTTTCATTTTATCATTGTTGTCTTTCATGGGAGTAAATTTGTACTTTCTTTTGCTAAGTGCTTCTTGCAAAGGTGCTTCTAGGCCTGAAATGATTCGACAAAATGCATTTCGTAACGTTTCACAGTAAACAAGGTATTGATTTCACATACTGCATCTGAAATCGACCATACTTACTAAATAATTTCATTGATGTATCCAAACTGCATATCATTGGAAAGAAGATAGATTTTAGTTTCAGATGGTATGCATTGCATTTATTAAAATCTTAATATTTTTTCAAAGTGTCAGTTATTATTGGTTTACGTTTTTAAGACACTATGTATAAGAAACCAACTAAGAGACTCGAAATTGTTCTAAGATGTGAACATTTACATGGAAATTTTCGTGCTAAACAGAACAGCCGTTCTGAAGTAGCACGTGCAAATACGAATAATTGATAAGACCATACCAAAATACTTTTAATTAGATTCTTATGTATCTTTGTCGCTTTATCTAATTACAACATTTGTTTCCTGAGATTTAATTTATTTGATTGTCTGAGCCAGTCCTTGTCTGTTCAGTTTAGTCAAAGCAATTAACCAGCGAGAGAACTTTGAACAGACAGGGCAACCAGGGTATCGAAAGTCTGTCTAAAAATGATGTCAGGTGAGATTTGAGGTAACATTTTCTCCAGATTGTCTGATGTTCATACCAGGGTTTTACGCAATACCAAATGCAATCTTGCTGTACCAAAAATGAGAACATCTTATGGCCAAAAATCATTTGCGTTTCTTGGAGCCAATGCATGGAATAAACTCAACTCGGAAATGAAATTAGCCCCTTCGATTCAGTCATTCAAAACGAAACTCAAGGCTTTGAATTGAGAATATTCAAGGAAAGCTGATCTGTATCGAAAGTATTATCTTTATTTTCTTTTTCACATTTAGTAGCTATTTTATATGAAATTTGTGTAAATAGGTTTGTATCTTTAGGTTTATTAGCTATTTTTGTTTTGTTGCTGGGACAATTGGAAAGCAGTTGCTTAATTACTTAACTGAATTGTATCCCAGGGTAAATATGTTTAAAATAAAA
>REGM01000050.1:306587-337200 GCA_004194415.1 Aurelia aurita
CAACCTCCTTAAATGCATTTCAACGCAAAGTAAATAACTCTACAAAGCCATTTACAAGTGAGGATAATGCTAATGACAACGTTTACTTACCTTTTCCACTGATGTTCATATAACCCACGAAAATGTGTCATTCATCTACAATTCTGCCTAGTTTTGTTCTGAAACTTCAATACGTTTATTTACCAATACGAAACTTCAATGCCTTTCCACTTGAAACAAGCTATAAATCACGTTTATTTACATTTTCATTCGTATGAATGCCTTAAATTTTCACTGCAACCTCCTTAAATGAATTTACAACGTTATGTCAACAAATCTCACGCTGTTCTTACCCATTCAGATAATGAAGCACTTGCCAGATCTCATCAAAATTTCATGCCGCTTCTTTCTCCGTGCGTGAAAAAGTCATTTAAGTAAATTTAAATTCCAATTATAAAGCACTATTATAACGCACGACCAAACCTTTTCTACGTCATTCATCGATGGTGGTATAATGGGCACAGGAAAATTGTTTTGTTAGGTGAAGATCACTTTGTGAAACAGGCTCTAGTATTTATCAGTATTTAATCGTTTATGTGTAGTTTCTGTGGCTGTATATGTAGTTGTAATTTAGTAGCATGTTCTTTATGTAATTGCCACAGGGTAGTCATTGTCTTTTGCTCCCCGTGGTATCATCCTGGTAGTGTTGTAAAGTAGTTCATATGTAGTGTTTTAAGTACCTTGTTCTTGTAAAAATTTTAATTGAATAAAAAAAGATCAATTTTCTAGACAGGATGACGCTAAAAGGCATCACTTTTGACAAATATCTCAAATTTTGATATATTGTGTTAATTTCAGATTACTCAATTTCAGTTGTGATTATTTTTAGCCACAGAGCTAAATGTTTCGATTTCATATGACTGTACGAAACCTCAATGATAACGAAGTTTAATAACGATATACACAACCACATTAAGCTGTGTTACGGGGAAAGAAATTATTTGATAAACATCTCTTGCAATTTTGAAGAATGCTTCAAAATCATCTAAGCAAACTCCCTCAAATTCTAACCTTTTCTAGTCTTTGTATTTTCCATTAAATTTACTTGGCTTGTGGCATAAATGATCGAAAAATACTTTAAAAGATCATGAAATTTTGCTGCTTTTTAAAGAAAGTTGCATATACAGCTGCATCTGGTATAACTACAGTAAGTCCCCGCATATAAGAAACTCCAAATTTTGAATTAGGCTGTCTAGTTTCTTATATGCGAGAAACTATTTATAAAGGAGGCTGGCAGATTTCTTATATGTTCAATAAGAAACTGTCTTTTCATATGGGATGCTTTCCTCGGTCAATGTGGTAAATTCAAGATAGTTGAGAATGTCCCAATCTTAGAAAGGTCTAAAGAATTGAAAATTCTCAAGATCGAAAGAATTATTATATATCATTTCATGAGTAAAAATATCAAATATGGAAAACAGCTTTAACTTTTCCATGAAATTATGTTGCCTTTTTCATCATTTATAAGCAATTGAACAAAACATCAGGCTGTCTATTCCTTATAAACGAGTAAATATTCCCTATGCTGGCAGGCTGCAGTTTACTCTAAGCTATGGGAACGGATAAGCCGACTGTGCTCATTATTTCAAATTCTCGCTCCGGTTTCAGTTAATTCTTCCAAGGTACATTTTCATTGCGCAAGACTATAAAGCGACATATGATATTTGACAAAGCATCGTGTTCAGTTAATTTATTTCACATAATTTGATTTTTAAGACTTCTATAACCCAAAACTATTTTAGCTTCTTTCCTCTAGTACGCTTTGAAAGACATGTCTAAAACGCACCTTTTAGCCGTAGCTAAGTAAAATTCAGCAGCCGAATGCATGCGTTGTCAGCTAGGAAACCACTCCTATTTTAAAAAAACTATATACAGCAACACCTTTATTCGTGTATCTCTCAATAGGACATTTCAATCTGCTGTTCGTCATAGAATGCTCAGAGGGATACTTGAAAAATTACCACTGTGTGAAACTCGTCTCGCAATCGAAACACGCGAGGCACCCTGTTGTCTGAGTCTGATAAAACATTGCTTTTAAACGAGATATAAACAGGTTTCCCGCCCATTTATTCAAATTTTGCGTGAAAGAGGATGGTCTTCTTTATTAATTTATGAATAAAGCCATGCCTACCTTTTAAATTACTCGAGGAAGTAAAAGGGCGATTTTCAAGCAAAAGTGTGAATAATATTCTTTGCCGTAAAGAAGAAAACACAGCTGTGGTCGAGCGATAAATGGTCAGATGCAGGCTAAGGATTTGTTCTGTCAAATCTCGAGAACATAGGCGTCATATCTTTAAACAAGATTGTATACAAGGTTATTCCATCTTCCTTTTGATAAAGGGCTTAAAAGAAACGTCGGGTCCTGTGCTATTATCTTATGTTGGCAATTTTTGATATCTTGATTATTTTCAGACTTATAAAGCGTTTCTCGTGTTCAAACAGTTTTGAAGTTGTGACTCCATCAAATTGCTAAATCGTAAACTAGAAAAGCTACAGATTTCTACTTACTGCCATATTGTAGGCCTTCATAAACTATCGTTTTCTTGAAGATTGTACTACTTTTCCTGTATTAACTAAGGATTTACGATGACTTTAATTTCTTTCAGAACTTCTGGTAATTTTTCAATAAAAAGAAAAAAGCTATAATCCTGAAATAATCAAGATATCATGAATTGCCAACAAAGCGATAATAGCAAAGTACCTGAAGTACCTGAAGTTCTTTTCAAGCCATCTAAACAAAAAGAAGATGCAATAACCAATGTGCAATCTTGTTTAAAGATTTGACGGCAATGCTTCTCTGGAGTAGGATCGTGCTGCTAGCGTTTCCACGAGGCTCTGTTGAATCAGGACCTTTGATTTTTCAGCAAAAGTGGTAGCGCGTCCAACACAAGTTTTTTGCGAAAAAGAAACCTTANAAAAGAAAAAAGCTATAATCCTGAAATAATCAAGATATCATGAATTGCCAACAAAGCGATAATAGCAAAGTACCTGAAGTACCTGAAGTTCTTTTCAAGCCATCTAAACAAAAAGAAGATGCAATAACCAATGTGCAATCTTGTTTAAAGATTTGACGGCAATGCTTCTCTGGAGTAGGATCGTGCTGCTAGCGTTTCCACGAGGCTCTGTTGAATCAGGACCTTTGATTTTTCAGCAAAAGTGGTAGCGCGTCCAACACAAGTTTTTTGCGAAAAAGAAACCTTAGAATAGCCTGCGTGCAGACTCGACTGGTTTTTACAACATTTGAAATTGAATTGCATGGAAAATTGAAAATTTTCAATTTCCATGCAACTCAATTTCAATTTTTGTAAAAACTAGTCGAGTCCGCACACAGGCTACCTTAAAAAGAATTACTGAGCAGCTATCTCCAAATTGCTTGAGCGATTAGGTGAAGATTGTTTCCTTATTTCGTGTTGGTTGTTTTACTTATTGGCATTAAAACGATGCCCGTGCCGATACCAACTTTGCAAAAATATCGTAAGGTGAATTAGCAGCCAAAGGGTATGCTTTTGATGTTGCAAATCCATATAATCCTATGCTATAGGAGAACCAAACAAATGTGGTACGCAAATTTGTCTTTTTGCAATAACTAGTACCGATCTGTTATGAAACGAGTGGTAATTGATTCAAAGGAACTCACCTTTGACTTTTGGCTCTGCTGTTCTCTCTTGACCTGATATGTTTCTACCAGAAGTGTTGAATGTCGGCCAGTTATAGATCTTTGTATAAGTACAAATCAGCCCTGCCTGAGTGTCCTGCTTGGATTTCCAACTAATGATTCTCAGACTTTTATCTTGTTATTTAGATTATCTTTCATATAGCTCTATTGTACAAATTCTACTCTCCACCTTTGACCTAATTTGCACGTTTTAATTCGCAATCTTTTGACTTTAATCTTTGTAAGCCGGCCGTGCGTTCCATATGTTTCTCACTAATAATTCTCAGGCCTTCATCTTGTTATTACGATTATCTCTTAAACTTCCTCATTTAAGAAACAATGTTCGTTCACCTTTGACCTCAATAGTGTTTTAGCAATCTTGAACTTTCACCTTTTGAAGGTCGGTAGTCATTTTGAGAGCTTTTTATCTCTTTGTTTTAAGTAATTATTCTCAGACTTGTATCTCTTTATTATCATGAAGTTATAAGCTGTTCCATTTTACAAGTAGTATTCCGCCACCTTTGACCGCAGTAATCTTTCGGTGACTTTAACCTTTCACCTTATCGAAGGTCAGCAGTCAACTTGAATTTGCTTTTCGTTTTCCATTAATACTCATCGGACATTTCTCTTGTTATCGTGATACAAATAGTTGGACCATTTTACAACAAAGAAAGTGATTTTGTTAACTTCAATTTCACCTTTACCCTCTGACTTTAACCCTTTATCCTTTGACTTCATAAATTCCACATGTAAAGTTCATTGAGCACATCATATATTTGTGATTCTAGTAAAACTCCTAAGACGTCTATTAATACCGTGATACGTACAACCCATCAATTAGACACAATTTTCAGCAACAGAGAAGAAATGCTGTTAACTTCATCTATCACCTTTACCATCTGACTTTAAACCTTTGTCTTTTTACTTTCATCAATTCCACATGTAAAGTTAATTGAGCGCGCGTATTTGTGTATCACGATTGTGTTTGAGATTTGCCGCTAACTTTTTACAGCTGTCAAACAAACAAACAGAGACCAGTATAACATTCAATCAGTATGAAAAACACCAGTCGGTAAAATTAGTTAAACCCTGTCAATATTAGAAATCGCCGGACATTGTGATTACCCGCTAATTTTTTATGGTGCGCCGAGTAACGAGTTCAGTATCGTGATCTTTTGGGTTTTATTGACTTGTTTACTAAAGTTCAGTCTCCATAAGTGATTAGTAGAGGTAACAAGGAAAGTCCTGTCACAGCTAGCCTGCGCGCAGACCATAAATTTTCCACTACGAATGAGTGCCAACGAGGATACAAGAGGATACAAGTTCCTCGTTGGTACTCCTTCGCAGCGGAAAAGTATAGTCTGCACGCAGGCTATGTCACAGCGAGTTTCCCAGATTTTTCATTGCTTTTTCATTGCCTTTCATTGCCTATGGCCTCCCAACCTTTCTCCCTCCCTTTCCCCCTCCCTTCTCCTTCCATCTCTCCCTCCCTCCCTCCCTCCCTCCCTCCCTCCCTCCCTTCAACTGCACAGCCGCTGTCTCAAATTTATTTCATTTATGTATAAAAGCAAAATGATAATGTGTAAAACAGTTTCCTGGATTGTTTAATTTCAGTTTATCTTAGTGTTTAGTTAATTTATGTATTTATTTGATTTAGATTAGTTAGTGCATTATTTGCAGTAGCTAGATACAAGATCGAATTAAAATAAGATGACAAAAACAACAGCGTTCTGCTATTGCCGTTGAAGGATTTTAAGCAACACCTACTTCCTCCTCGTGGTTTGTTTAGGAAAAAGCAGAGGCCTTGTTCATATAGCAGTTGTTTCCTCCCTGCGCCCCTATGCCATTGAAGTTGTTGTTTTTGCGTCAGCAAAGAGAAGGAGGAAGAGAAAGAAGAATGTTCTTCTTTTCTTCAGTTCGCTGTCGCTCAAATTTGCAGGACACCGGGATACAAGGAAAACGGGGCGCAGGGAAACAAGGGTGAATAAACTGGTGTATGAACAGCAACTACAACGTTTCTAAACGACCATGGTAAACGTTACCTTAATATAGGAAAATAGCAATGCATGAGATTCGCGCGAATTTGTCTTTTTTTCCTTTATGTCGTTGTATTCTATTTTTGAGCCTCTGGTATCCAAACTACTGCATCCAAACTAGTGGGCTCTCTTTGTTGCAAATTTTAATCATTTTATTTTCATCCCTAGTACTTGAAGAGATGGAGCTTCGATTTGACAGGCAGAGAGCTCACAGGAAAAGATAACTTCACAACGCCTAACTAACTGACAAAAACTTGGAGACAACACTCATTTCATATCAAAGGTATATTATGTAGCAATATTTGAATTCTTCTAGACTTTCTAATGATGTAAAGAACTTAATGTGTGAAGTGTACTCATTATTATCATTGCACTATAAATATTGATCAAACGTATAGTTAGAAGCATAGGGCTTAAAAAGGTGGGTGTAAAATTCTTTCGCATTTTTCTTTGAATTATATGGCTTGAAAGGAACTCAGGATACTTTGCTGTAAATCTGCCGTGGAAATTTGTAGATATCTTGATTATTTTCAAAATGGCGGCATTTATTATTTCTGAGGCTGTGACGTCATCAAATTTCTAAATCCTAAACCAGAAGAGCGACAGATTTCTGCTTGCGACCATATTGTAGACCTTTATAAACTATGGTTTTCTTGAAGATTGTATCATTTTTCCTCTATTGATTTAGGATTTACGACGATTTTAATTTTTTTCAAAATTTTCCATGAATTCTGTCGAAAAACTTATAAATGCCGCCATTTTGAAACTAAGCAAAATATCAAAAGATTTCCACGGCAGATTTACAGCAAAGTACCCTAAGTTCCGTTCAAGCCGTTTAATTCGGAGAAAATTGTAAAAGAATTTTACACCCACCTTTTTAAAGATTTGAAAGATTTGAGCCCTATGCTTGGTTAGAACCCCCAGTTTCATCGACAATTAAATGTACCGGGTACTCCAAAGTGAACTTCACACGTTTGAAAACTCGTTATACGGAGAAGAGTTGATAAATTGGAATGAACCGCTTGGAAAATTACACCGACTCGAAACTAGCCTTGAAGGCTTTTGTTCAACCAGCAACCTTAGCGCGTAGATTTCTATTGAGGCAGCCATTTTCGTAGACCACAAAAATGCTCATTCATTCTTTTTTTTTTTTTCTTTATTCATTGAAACCAAACTATTTAAAAAAACAACAATGCTAATTAACTACGTGCCATCCATAGCGGGAAAGGACTTATTGTCAGCGAGTTCCCACTATGTATGGCACTTACAATTCAATATTAAACTATTCCAATGATAGTTGTAAGAGAGGGACATCCCGGGAGCAAACAATTCGCCATTTTGTTCGGCGCTTTTAGGTTCATTCTGCTCATTCTCAGAGCACGCAAAGGACCATGGTTGGATAAGAGCCTTTAAGACCAAGAAGAAAACTGAAAAAAGTTTAATCGTTTACTTTATTATTTTATAACATGTAAACCACGTGACTTTCACTGATTTTTAGTATGTTAGAAGATTGAGTGGGTGTAACACATTATCGTGTAATTAATTCAGCAATCCATTTTGAATTAGATTTTCTAGTTATCTCACTTGTTTGGTATGTCTTATTATATTCAGTTTTTAGCAGTTGTTCGATAGCTGAATGAAAGGTGGAATTAGTTTCTATGATTTCGTTTCTGTTTTTCTGACGATTGGAAATATTGGTGAAATTGAATTTATCGAAATTTCCCGTACTTCTAAATGACGAAAATGGGCCTAAATTGGCATCACTTTTTCTTACCTTACGAGCTCTTCGAAGACATTGAATATTGATAAATATGCTACTTCAATTCTGGGTCGAAAAATTTAAGAGTTTTTGTCACATAATAGGAAATTTTGCATTCATCCTAGATGCAAAAAGATCAATTTCAGGCTGGAAATTAATCTTATTTAATATTTAGCTTGTTTAATTTATATAATTTACAAAGCATTATTTGTTCTTTAATGAAGAACTTCCCAAAAATACAAAATTATAATTTTTTGTACATTTAAAAAAGGGTCAACAGTGTTGTTTAATTATAACACAACACTATTAACCCATTTTCAAATCTTGCAAAAATTCAAAGGCAATGCTAAAACCCTTTCTTGCAATATTTACTTGATCTTGACATTGTTGAAGAACCCAATAACTGCTGCTTTTGAAGTATCCACTTATTGAAGTAAACACTTGACAGATCAACTCAAACAAGGTCTCAAACTCTGAATTGAAGCCTATCCTATGCAACTGTAAAATAGGGAGACAACTAAAGTTAGAACTCCTGCGCATGAGCCGCACAAACAGGGCACAATTTTTGGGACACCCTATGAATTTGAGGTGAAATTTTGCTTTATTGTCGCTGACCAAATATGACTCATCCGCCTGGACTTGCCCTAGTCGTCTTGAAGGAAAAAGAAAGGACGACTTGTCCCGAACAGCTCCTCGTTATTCATTCATGAGACGTACAAGACCTTGCTTGACCGGATTTTATAATAGGATCCTACCGGGTGTCTCAAAAAAGTATTTCTCTTTAAAAAATCACCAAAACTCGATTATCAAACCTATCATCAAATTTGCTTTTTGATCTCTTTTGTCAATGATCCAAATACACTTAAAGACGATAAAAAGTTTCTTTTCATTTCTTGAAGGATATAAAATGACAGGTTGAAAAGCCTTATTCTGAGCTATGCTCTTTAAAGACAAATGACGGATATATAGCGCCTAGTTTAAAAATAGAACAAAAGATGTCTGAGTGCCTTTATTGTCCAGTTGATTTGATAATCTCTCAAGGTCATCAAATACAATGGAATACAATAGGCTATATTTGGATTGCCCAGGCCCCTGATTTAAGTCGCCTTATATCTCCGTCATTTGTCTTTAAGCAACGTCGTAAATAGTTTGCGTTTCTTTCTGACATTTATGACCAATCTGGAAGCTTAATATACTAAAAGAGATTATTCTGGTAATCATCTTTGCTTTTTGCAGCATGCTTCAAAACCAGGCAGCCCTAAAATGAGCAAAATTTTCAAAACCAATCACAAGATCAGCTATACCTGAGAAAATAATTTGGTATTTGATCTACTTGCCAAAAAAAGACAATTAAAGATCGGCCACTTATTCAAATTTTGGTGATTTTTCAAACAGGAGTACCTTTTTGGGACACCCGGGTACCTCAAGCGACTCGAAATCTTCATTGCTATTGGTCAAAAATAAAGATCAGAAATACCGTCTGCCGGATCAAAAATCATCCGGTTATCCAGGTGTGAGTTGTTGGGGACAAGTCGTCCTTTCTATCTCTTTCCAAATGACTTGGGCAAGTCCATCATCCGCTTCAAGTATGAATTCAGCTTTAGGCCTTCACTGAAAGCCAGGAAACGAGATAATGTAATTTCAAGATTGCGATATATTCATATCGCTTCACAGTAGAAGCTATTCTTTCTTAGCCAACTTTAAATGAATGAATTTATTATTATTATCATGGAAGGATATCACCATCAGACAGCGCGGTGTCTGTGTAGCCAAACGAAGCGGCAATATTGTCTCTAGGAATTGTCATGAAATTCATATTTTTAAATCATGACAGAGAAAGATGTTCGCATAAAGTGATGGGAACACGAACAGAAGTTCATTTTGGGAAAAGTGGGGAGTATCCCGTTGAAACAGCGAAAACATAAACCCCCGTATCGAATTTGAAATTCGATCACAGGGGAATCACAGTAGTTTTGATGTACAGCAGTGCAGTTAGGCCTATTTTGAGCGCATCGGCGTTGTGGCTGCCCACTTACTGTTAGGTTGAAAGCAGTGGGCGGCTAGATAGATTTTTTGCCATGTGCACTTGCAACTGCAACCTTGCTCCGGGTGAGTTAGAATAGAGTTTCGGCGATTGGAAAATCAACAAAATTTGGTTATGCTACATATCTTTTAAAATGTCTATTTGTTCAGTTATATCAAATGCCAAATTAATTTAAGCCATGATAAAGTTATGCTAAACTCTGCTAAATTATGCGAAAGACTTTAAGTATTAACCATGGGCGGTAGGAGACGTTTGGATTGCTTTTTGAATAATGTTATGAGCAGATTAGCGTCTGCCGGGTCGACCGTCAAGTGGCTATAAAATAACAGGAAGCCACCCTGAAAACATCGCGACTAATTCAATCTTAATAACCGCAACCTATGACCACAAATTTTTTTTAAAGCAATCCAAACGTCTCCTACCGCCCATTTATTAACTCGAATATCTGTAGTTTGAGCCATAGGTTTTAGAAGACATCGTAAATCTTGCCAAGAATTCTTAATATTACAATTTAAAATTGCCTTTCGATTAGTACATGATCACGAGGTTTATTTAAAGCATAATCAACCATGTTAAAAAGTCGACTGGACAAAGATCAGGATGAAGACCTGCTTAAAATTCTGTGCAATTTCGTAGTATGCCTTGAAATCAGGTAACTAACAAAATTCCAGAATTTTGCCAATTAAGATCCGTTGATAGGATAATCATTGTCCTGCAGCACCTCAAAAAGAAAAATTTGTCATTACTTAAATTTTGAATTTGGGTGATTTTTCAAACTCTGAAACCATTTTCTACTCACCCTGTATATAACTTCATCTTTTTTAAGCCTTTGCTAAATGGGAGGATCCTGAAAAGAGGTTCTCAAGCCCATTTTCCCAGTCGTATTTGCGAGAAATTCCTGTCACNCAAACTCCCCATAGGAGTTACCCCCCTCGTTTGAGGCATACTCGAAAATCACAACAAATATTCAATCTAAATTTTGCCAGGACTGAGACCGAGTGATCAGGGACGGAGTGGTCTTGGAAAATTATTGTTCCGATGCTACAAATAATTTGGTTTTGATCTAACCAAAGATCTTTGATCTAATTGAAGAAGTAGAAATAGCAAGGATCACGAATTCCAAAGCAAAATTCCGTTCAAAACTTTGTGGGACAATTTTTGGAATACTCGTAATCTCGCGAAACTTAACTTTTTTGAAGGAGTTTCTCTTATCTACCACAGAGCCTCCTCCTCTATATTTTGGTGAAATTGTTGTGGCTAGCTTCTTGAATTTTTATCAATAAGCTTTAGAAATTTCTAGTGAAAACATACATCATCATCATCATCATCATTAGCAAGATGCACTACCTAATACAGGCATGGCAGCTACATACTAACATAAATTAAACTAAAAAGAAAATAACACTTAAACTAAAATACTGAACTAAAAATGAAATGAACTAAAAAGAACCAAGTATATTTACAGTAAAATTTTAAATAAAAACAACAGAACGAATGTGATGGTCCGCAAAGCTGGTCTGTAGATTATTCGATTGCTCGTGCAGATTGATCCTTTCATTTTGGAAGTGAACTTCGGGAAGACTTTTCGAAACTTTATAGAGAAGATGGACTTGGAAAAGCTTCATAACAAATTACAGTCACTTACAACACAGCATCAGGTTTGTTGTGTCTTTTAAACTTTTTTCTGTTTATCTTATTTATTTATCGACTTGTTCAGCAAATGTTTTTGTAAAAATTTCTTTGCGTGTCAAAGCAAAGGCCATGGACGGAATCCAATACATTTCAGTATGTGTCATATGTCTCGAGCATTGTTTTGAAATGTCAAATTTTTCAGCTGCTTTTTCAAACATGAACTAGATNTGAAATTGTTGTGGCTAGCTTCTTGAATTTTTATCAATAAGCTTTAGAAATTTCTAGTGAAAACATACAT
This sequence comes from Aurelia aurita, assembly GCA_004194415.1. NCBI lineage: Eukaryota > Metazoa > Cnidaria > Scyphozoa > Semaeostomeae > Ulmaridae > Aurelia > Aurelia aurita. The sequence continues at coordinate 318,051 of REGM01000050.1, forward strand.
CATCATCATCATCATCATTAGCAAGATGCACTACCTAATACAGGCATGGCAGCTACATACTAACATAAATTAAACTAAAAAGAAAATAACACTTAAACTAAAATACTGAACTAAAAATGAAATGAACTAAAAAGAACCAAGTATATTTACAGTAAAATTTTAAATAAAAACAACAGAACGAATGTGATGGTCCGCAAAGCTGGTCTGTAGATTATTCGATTGCTCGTGCAGATTGATCCTTTCATTTTGGAAGTGAACTTCGGGAAGACTTTTCGAAACTTTATAGAGAAGATGGACTTGGAAAAGCTTCATAACAAATTACAGTCACTTACAACACAGCATCAGGTTTGTTGTGTCTTTTAAACTTTTTTCTGTTTATCTTATTTATTTATCGACTTGTTCAGCAAATGTTTTTGTAAAAATTTCTTTGCGTGTCAAAGCAAAGGCCATGGACGGAATCCAATACATTTCAGTATGTGTCATATGTCTCGAGCATTGTTTTGAAATGTCAAATTTTTCAGCTGCTTTTTCAAACATGAACTAGATAATGTGCCAGGGCTATTGGAGGTCTTAGACGTTAAAATCTTTTCTCTAAAAAGGGGGGATGTCCCAAAATAGATTGAAGGTGCCCCAGATGGACCAGAACAAGAGAACAAGGCATACAAAACTGTAGAGACTATCTAGTATTATTTGAAATATTTGACAAAGGCTAAATCATTTTTAAAGTGAATAGCCCGAGTCAAAAGATGAGATCTCGTTGGTAATATAATAGCCTATTGCATTTGATAATCTGACGTGTGCTAAAGAAAGCAAAAGCCAACAGAAAAAATGGCGTATTCAGTGCCCCAGATCCAGACTGCAGAGTATGGCAAGTGCACACCCGAGATATTTTTCCTAGAATGTCACTGCACACCTGAAAATGGGTGTGGCAGGGTGTGGGGTGGGCGTGGCATGGGTGTGGCCCTATTGTTCGGAGCAAATGAAGAATTTGTTTTCCTCAAGGGTCCAAAGAAGGGGATGAATTGAAACAATTTTGTATCTGTTTAATAACAAAATAAGAAATATCAATCATGTGCGTTTTCTTCTTTCATTTTTGCGTTTGTATTGGTATTATTAGCATAGTTTCGATCTGTAAATGGTCAATCTTGTTGATGTATTGGTGAAGTATTGGTATAGGTTAAGCTCAAATTTGTGTGCACACTTGAAGTGCACACTTATACCAAAGTGCACACTTGCACACTTGAAATTTTGCTCTTGCACACCCGAGATCTCGTTGGAAACTGCCCTACTCTGCAGTCTGGTCCCAGATAAGCTGCTTTTAACTCAGTTGATGTACCTTAGAATTATGTTTCCAAAATGTTTGAGAATCGTGACCCCTCCTCAGCCCCCAGGCATCAGAGAACATGGGAATTTTTTTGTGGCACTCTGATCGTCTTGTAAAAACAGAACATGGTAAAACTCCCAGAAAAGGTGTTAGAGGCGCACGAGTTGTATGACATTTACAGTAGGACAAACAGGAATCCTTATGCTTTTAAGCAAACATATTCATTGTTCTAAAGCGCGTTTTCATTGTTTGAGTAAACATAAAACAATAAATTGCGCTTGGTTTCGAAATGAAGCCATTATATGCAGGCGCGTTTCAAATGTTCGCTCACGAGACTCGATTCCTCGTTGAAAGTCTCCATCCCTTCCTTTCAGAAAAACTTTCCACCTTCAACAAAGATGCAGTATTTTTAGATCTTTTTGAGTGCATAGCTCGATACTTTTGTAGCAAAAGGTGCTGTAGTATTTTGAAATTTCTTATCTATATTTTTCAAATCATTTCTGATATTTTGTAGCAGTCTATTCTATTTAGGCCCTTTTTTAGGAAAATATCTTCACTCCAGTCCAGACAAAGTTTTCTCAGAGGGAACGGCATGCAGCTGCCAACTGGACGGAGATCGTCCTATCGAAAACTTTTTGCTATGTTTTCAAAACTTTTGTAGCTCTGTGATCACTGAAATTCTAACAGCTCATTTGAAAAACTCCTGGTTGCGGATTTTACAACACATCATAAATCAGGGTAGGTCCCAGGTGATTTTACAAAGAAAGAAAAACATGCTGCCTACTTTTTGGACTGTGTTGAGATATTTTCTTTATAAAATGAGCAATCATGTTTGTTCTCCTTTTTTGATGACCATTCAGAGATGCTTTGTTGAACTAGTTTTCCCTTAGAAATCCCGTGAATATTTATTTCTTGTCTTGTAAAATATGCAAGACACAAAATTGAACTTTTAAGCTGTGTCGAATGAGCAAACATTTTTCATACACTTTTTGAGATTTTTGTTTCTAAAAAAATAGCTTAACGGTTTGGCTGCCTAACTAACGAAAAGGTTTTTGCCTGGGACAGCCAAAAATATCTAGAAACTTAAAAAAAAACATGGCAAAATGACAAATAAAACTTCTTCATATGTTTTTCCCAGGGGAGATTACATAACTTGCAGATGGATGGGGGTCCTGCTGCTCAGTTTTCAGAAAGCTGCCAACTTTTAGTGGTTAAAATTTGCTTTCATGCCAATTTTTATGAAAAATTTGTGGGAAAAGTACACATTTTTGCTGATTGTTTGTCAATTTCACTTATCTAAGGACACATGTTATGAGGACAATCTGCCAAATATGACCTTTTTAAAGAATTTTGGACCTAAAAACCAATTTGATGGGCAACACATATACCTATGCCCTCACCATGTTATGGTTCCCAGGCATATACCCACAGTAAAATAATTTTTGCAGAAAAGCACACCCTGAAATGGGTAAAGTCAAACCTGGCATTTTCGGATGTGGTTATTTTAACTTTCATAAATGTACCTACAAAAAGGAAGCCCTATATATAACTTTAAATGGTTGTGCACCCCCTCCCTCCCTCCCAAGGCATAAAATAAGTTTGGAATGTTGAAGAATCTTTCTGCACTCACCTTAATTCCCATGATCAAAATATTTATTACAGTGTGGCTTGAACAAATATATCTGGAACAAATATTTAGGAGACAGATTTTTTAAAAGTAAAATGTATTAAAATTTTCATTCATGAGGAGCCCTCCAATTTTTTCAGGCCTTGATAAACTTTTCAGAAAAACTAGCAGCTAGTGTTACTTCCTAGGTACTCATGAGAATTTGGATGATGCCCCTGTTATTTTTGTGATTGAAATTTGGCCTATGTTATTGGGTGTTGATAAATTGGCTGTTTTTTGTTTTGAGGAAATCACACTGTTATTTTTTAGGGATCAAAAGAGCTGTTATTTTGTCGGGTCTATGAATCATATTTTTTAGCGATAGAATTAAAGTTAGCTCATATGAACATCACTGTCGTCCGAAATGTTACTGGGTACTCCCCTGTGATGTTAATCACGGTTTTGAATCAGGTAATTTCAGAAGTGAATGAGCATAAAATCAATTTTTTGTAGATGCTGTTGGAGACACTCAGCAGCAATGAAGAGGTAGAGTGAATATTTTATTTACCTTAAAGGCACAATACTCAGTGGTAAATACATCCGTCTATGAATAGACCAAAGAAATACCCATGCACACTTTGTTTCCTTAGCTCATGCACATCAATTTCAATAATTTCAAATACACTCTCATTGATGAACAATTTAACTCCCTTTAAAATGTCAAGAGTATTTTCATTTTTCAGCATCTGTAATCTTACCATTTTGCCTTATAGCATGCACTGCATACTATATGCAATGTTTATTTGAACACATTGCAAAGTCATGTTGAATCAATTCAAATGAAAAGTTTTAGGGATTTGGGTGTCTCTTAATTTTATAGTTAGCTAAATGTTACTATTCCTACCTATTTCAAAATCTGAAGACAACATGGAAGAAATAGGATTTTGAAAGAGCTCTATATGAGTGTTCACCTATACCCCAAGGCATGCCTTTCTCTTGTCTCTCCTTATTTAGATTAGTTTTAAAATTATGCATCTTCAAGAGCAGTTTTACACACAGGAAGAAATGAAAAAATTGACAATTTAAAGAAAAAAACATAGTTTTCAGACATTTCATTTCATATTGTGCATGCAGTATCTCCTGACTAATGCATATGAGAAGACTTTTATTCATAAAATTTTTTTAAGAAGAAGCTTNGGATGATGCCCCTGTTATTTTTGTGATTGAAATTTGGCCTATGTTATTGGGTGTTGATAAATTGGCTGTTTTTTGTTTTGAGGAAATCACACTGTTATTTTTTAGGGATCAAAAGAGCTGTTATTTTGTCGGGTCTATGAATCATATTTTTTAGCGATAGAATTAAAGTTAGCTCATATGAACATCACTGTCGTCCGAAATGTTACTGGGTACTCCCCTGTGATGTTAATCACGGTTTTGAATCAGGTAATTTCAGAAGTGAATGAGCATAAAATCAATTTTTTGTAGATGCTGTTGGAGACACTCAGCAGCAATGAAGAGGTAGAGTGAATATTTTATTTACCTTAAAGGCACAATACTCAGTGGTAAATACATCCGTCTATGAATAGACCAAAGAAATACCCATGCACACTTTGTTTCCTTAGCTCATGCACATCAATTTCAATAATTTCAAATACACTCTCATATGATGAACAATTAACTCCCTTTAAAATATCAAGAGTATTTTCATTTTTCAGCATCTGTAATCTTACCATTTTGCCTTATAGCATGCACTGCATATATGCAATGTTTATTTGAACACATTGCAAAGTCATGTTGAATCAATTCAAATGAAAAGTTTTAGGGATTTGGGCGTCTCTTAATTTTATAGCTAAATGTTACTATTCCTACCTATTTCAAAATCTGAAGACAACATTGAAGAAATAGGATTTTGAAAGAGCTCTATATGAGTGTTCACCTATACCCCAAGGCATGCCTTTCTCTTGTCTCTCCTTATTTAGATTAGTTTTAAAATTATGCATCTTCAAGAGCAGTTTTACACACAGGAAGAAATGAAAAAATTGACAATTTAAAGAAAAAAACATAGTTTTCAGACATTTCATTTCATATTGTGCATGCAGTATCTCCTGACTAATGCATATGAGAAGACTTTTATTCATAAAATTTTTTTAAGAAGAAGCTTCAGTCACAAATGCATTTTGGGATGTCATTCCTCCGTGGCACAACATGTTGGGACAATGATTCATTCAAGGTGAATGAAATAGCACAATATAGATAATTGTATATTTGAATACCTCCTGAAATGTTTCAGGATAGTGGTACAAAGTTATAGTATAATAATTATACGAAGATATTGACAATAGATAGAATATATAGCCTTCAATATATATAATATTCAAGGCTACTGTATTTATATTTTATCCATTGTCAATATCTTTGTATACATTTAAAGAATTGTAGTGGCACGTACAACTGATGCATATCTATATTTAGTTTCAGTTCATTGCACCAGTCGTAAATGCAATCCTTTAATAGCTTTAAAGACATTTTGACTTAGTATATGAAATACAGTGAAGGACTAAACATATTGACATGACAAGAATTCTCAAGAATTCTTGATAATTCTTAAGAATGTTGGAGAATTCTTAAGAATGTTGGAGAATTCTTTGCATTTTGATAAGAATTCTCAGGTTGTATTGAAAGACTGTAAAATTTTTACTCAAACATTCTTAAAAGAATTTTGAGGTAAGAAAACACAAGTGTTAAGGTGTATAAGCTCACGTACTTAAAGTGAATGAGCGGTGCTAAATGGAGGTAATCTATAAATAGGACAAAGAAAACTCCTACGCACACTATTGTTCCTCTTGCTAAAAAATATCCACACAAGTGTCAAAATCATCAAATACAATAGGCTAAAAATAGAATACCCGGACTCCTTCCACGTGGGGCTTTATCTCCTTTAATTATCTTTAATACGGTTTCTTTTATGAGAGTTTTTAGTGGATTCTTAGATAATTCTTGTTAAAAATTTCTTGCAGTATTTCATACCTCCAAAGAATTCTCCAGATTCATACCAGGAGCATATGGCTCTTGAGAGGACCTTGGCCCCCCAAAATTATCCAAATCTAATGTTTTCTTCCTCAAAATTGAGACAAGACGAATTCCTATTTTTGTGAGGGCAATCTTGGCCCCCGAAAGGATGTATCTTGGTGTGACCCAACCTATATGTTTCATTCTAAATAATATAAGTTATGGTGCCCCTCATTCCTGCTACTTTCCAGACACTCATTGCATCATTGCAGGCCCGTAGGAGCGTTTTTGCGATTGGGGGGCACCGTCTCGCGCTGAAAATGGGGGTCTGGGGGCTAAGCCCCCAGAAAACATTTTTGGCCAGGCGCTTTACTTTGGCTTAGAAAACATCTCCCGATCCTATTTTTCCATTTCTAAAATAAAAATTTAGACGAATTTCGTAGTGATTTTTCTATAAATCTGCACATACAGGAAAATTTTGAGGGTACACACTCTCTTAGAATGCATTTTTCTTTACTTTGGCTTAGAATGCATTTTTCAATCCAATATTACCCTGAATGCCAAACACATATAACCCAAGGGAAATATTTCTTTCAGAGTGGGTCTGGAACCCACCGAACCCATTTGTTACCCACACTAAAATCGAAACTCGGACAATTTGCAAAATTCTTGCCCCACCCAACTTATACCCAAGCAATTTCTCATGTTTCTGCTCATTTTCGAGAAAATTTCAAGAACGTGAGGGATGCAAATGCCAGCTACAACTAAACTAAGATAAATGCTTTTAAAGGGCACTACTTTGGTTTTAGTTGAATTCTTAGTCAATTTTACTCAACAAGATGAAAGAAAAATTGCAACTTTTGGAAATTATTGGGGGGGCCCGGGCCCGACCGGCCCCAATAGGCGCTACGGGCCTGATCATTGCCTTTCGTTTAGTTGTTTACTTTAGTAATTATGTTGTTCTACTTTTCCGCTGTTTTGTTGAGGTGGAACCTTGGTGTCCGTTGCATTCATTTAAAGTCATTTGATGATTCTTCTGGTTTTTAGCATTTACTTTTGTTTTTAGGATGAGATCACTGAGAAGATACGAGATGTTCATGAAGAAGTAACTTCTTTCAGCATGGAACAGGTTTTTGTTTATTCGTCCATCATATACCTTATTATAGGCTTTAACACCGCTAGAAATTAATGTACATTAATTTTACCAGACTTAAGTAATACAAACTGAAGGCAAAGCACATTAAATTTAATTAATCAAACCATTAATCATAATCTCCTTCGCTAACTATGTAAAATTTAATAGAGAATGCACAAATATAGTAAACTTGTTTCAAACATTTCGATTTGTGATCTTTATCAATAAACTGTTCTCAGTAAACTGTTCTTATCAATGAAATTATATTAAATTAAAGTGGTATAGACAAGATGCTAAAAACAGAAGATACGCAACCGCGAATTTTCAAAATTCAAATTAATATTATGCATTGTTGATTAGAAATACATATTGAATAATGAAGTATTTAGAATTTTGATCAATTTCTTCCAAATATGTTTTCACATGAATTTGATTGCGACAAGGGCGCTCTGATTGTTTAGTAATACTATTTAGCCATATTAAATGACATGGACTAATCTTGAAACTAAATCAGTGTGGCAATTTTTTTAGATTTCTGTCTAGCTATAGTCATAAGCCTATTCTGGAGTGGACTACGTTCGAGTTGTAGCTCAATAAAAATATGTTTGTCGCATTGAGTTTCATAAGTTTGAAATGATACTGTTTGATAATGATATGTTTGAAATGATAATGTGTGAGTTGTAGCTCACTAAACATAGTCTTTCAAAATGATTGTGATTTCTCGTAGTATATTTCTTATTTAGATGTAAAATAACGGAAGTTATTTTGATACTATTTTAGTTACTGTGGCAGCCATAAACTTTATAGAATTTTGAAGCGAATCTAGTCATATCGTCAATTGGAGGAGCTCCTAGTTCCCGCTCTGCTCCTACCTGATAAATAAATAAAAAGGAATCCCCGTTTCAAAGAACACTGCTCCCAGGACATCAAGACAACGATATTGGCAAATATCTTATTCAGTAGTGGACGTGTCGAAATATATTTTAAAATTTATCGGACTGATATCGGGTACTCCATTCTGACATTATGAGGAATTTTCCTGAGAAAGCCCCTTGAAGAAACTTTTAAACAGACCTAAAATCACGATCAAATTTCATAATATTTCTGCTTTGCAGCAATGTCTTGAACACGTTTTAGCACGTGTTATCCTCTTGGGGGGATGAAATCTTGTTATGCTACTAAGGATGGCATTTTCATTCTCCAAAAGGGATAACACATGCCAAAGCGTGTAGAAATCATTGCTATAACGCAGAAATATTTGGGAAATTTAGATTGCTATTTGATGCCGTTTTTTTAATGTTTCTTGAAAGTGCTTTCTCGAGAAATCCCTCATAATTTCAGAACAGAGTGACCGATTTCAGTCAGGTAAATTTTAAGATATAATACATTTGTCAATATTCTTGTCCTGATAGCCAGGGAGCAGTGACCTTTCAAACGGGGACTATTTTTTTACTCACCCTGTAGGCGCTCATTGCAGAAGCCAAGCAGACCACCGCTTAGTGGCACCTCATCCCAAGGACTTTAAGCTTTTCTTCGAAAAATTAAACAAATTGAACTTGCAAGTAAATGTTCCATGCCATAACAAGTGCTTCTATTTATTTTAGAAAGAGATTATTGCGAAGATTCGAAAATCTGTCAAGCTGGAAGACGATGTTAAATGCAAAGCAATAAATGGCGAATCTGTAAACCAAGCAACTATCAAGGTATTTGTTTTGTTTGACTGTAGAAGCAGTGGTATCTGTTAATCATCTGTTGGACTATAATAATAGTGATAAAAATAATAATAATAATGATAATAATAAGTATGACTTACTCAAGGCTGGACAGTGGTACAATCATAAGCCAGAAGGCTTTGCTTAGACTTATTACGTTGAGTCCTAGTACTCGCTATGACCTACCCACCCTACTCGCTTATACTATATGAGCGAGTAGGGTGGGTGGGTGGTAGCGATTACTAGGACTCAACGTAATAAGTTTAGGCATTGCTGAGAATGAAAGCATTAAGGTACTGTAGGACTTAAACTCAGATGGCAAAATCGAGCACAGAGGGCCAGATATCGTCATCAAGCTAAAAATAGAAAAAGATTGCTTGATAATCGACATAGCCGTGCCAGGAGATAAAAGATAAACAGAAGGAATAAGAGAATATCGAAAGTATCAGTACCTAAAAAGAGAAATTGCAATATTATGGGGCCTTCGAAAAGTAATTGTCATTCCAGTTGTAGTTGGTGCATTGGGATGTGTAACAAAAGAAGCAGAGCAGTACATAGAGAAAATAGGAATCAAGATCAGGACTGAAGTGATACAGAAAACGGCGTTGTAGGGAACTGCAAGAACATTGAGAAAGGTTCTCGAAACCTGAGGCTAGTTGTTCTAGCTTGCTTTCGGGAATAACTTACCAGGGACTTTATACTGTGATGAAAAGAACAAAATAATATTGAAAATAATAATGATAGTAATGCTAATAATAATAATTTTTATTGAGAAGGTTCTCGAAACCTGAGGCTAGTTGTTCTAGCTTGCTTTCGGGAATAACTTACCAGGGGCTTTATACTGTGATAAATAGAACAAAATAATAATAAAAATAATAATGATAGTAATGCTAATAATAATAATTTTTATTGAGAAGGTTCTCGAAACCTGAGGCTAGTTGTNTTTTTTGTGGTGTTGTTTTGTGTTGTGTTGTGTTGTGTTGTTTTGTGTTGTGTGTTGTGTTGTGTTGTGTTGTGTTGTGTTGTGTTGTGTTGTGTTGTGTTGTGTTGTGTTGTGTTGTGTTGTGTTGTGTTGTGTTGTGAAATAATAATAATAATAATAATAATAGTAATAGTTATAGTAATAGTAATAGTAGTAGTAATAGTAATAGTAATAGGAATAATAATAATAATAATAATTGTAATAGTAATAGTAATAGTAATAGTAGTAGTAATAGTAATAGTAATAGTAATAGTAGTAATAATAATAATAGGAATAGTAATAGTAATAGTAATGCTATTTAAACTAAAACCACCATCAGAAACAAACAGAAAATAAAATAGAAAAACACAACTAGAAAAATTAATAGTTATTCTAATAATAATAATATTGAGAAAGGTTCTCGACACCTTAGGCTAGTTGTTCTAGCTTGCTTTCGGGAATAACTTACCAGGGACTTTATACTGTGATAAAAATAGGGACTTTATATTGTGATAAAAAGAACAAAATAATAATAAAAATAATAATGATGATAATAATCTTTCTGTCTTCACATTCACCTGTATATTTGATCATATTCATTTGCAGATAATTCCAGATGTCATGACAGAACAACATCCTAACGTGCCGATTCGGATTCCAAAGCTGGAGATAATTAAAGATGCAATAGTGACTAAGGTAATATACGAATTTTATTGCGTAATAACATCTTGAACAAGCAGGTTTTCCGTCAATAGAAATTTTGAAATTAAATTGAAGAGCGGGACGATTTATTTCTCAGAATGATAGCTACCTTGGTAGAACCCATATCTAAGTGCAAAAACTTTTATTCCAACTACTGAGAGATTTGGAATGTACGCGAAACAATAGTGCAATTCTGCTATCGACAACACTTATTAAATCACTACTACTTTAATCATTGCACATAAAGACGAATTGATATTTTTTACGCAAATTAATGTATTATCGTTATTCCTCTTTCATTTGCTTCTTATTGTGCAACGCCATTCTTGTTCATCATCTCCATTCCTCACAACCATATACGTGGCTTCTACAATCTTCTCTAAAGTATCAAGGTCTTTTTGCAAGGCCTGGTTTTGCTTGATTAGCTCATATGTTTTGAGGGTTAAGTCCAACAAGCCAGGCTGCTCTAATGCACTCATTGTTTTCATGTACCTACTGTCTCTCTTGCTTGTTTCATTTGGCTGACCTTACCTATACCGGGTGAGTAAAAATCTGCTCCCTGACAGGAGGTTTATTTGCCATACATGAACTCTTCTAACTTACCTCTAAACATGAGGTTATGAAATTGCTAGATTTGTCCGAAATCCTCCATGTCTTCCTTCATTGTATGATGAAAGCCAACCTTTCGTAATAAAACAGCTGATATTTCGCCAAAAACAATCTTTCGCCACATTTCTGAATTTTTGTATCTATTCCGGTTTGCACAACTCATAGAGAGTAAAATAATGCCAAGTTTTCTTCTCGAAACTTGTAAAACATTTATTTCATCTCGCTTCATTTATTCTGATAAACGGAGATGACGAATCAAGAACATTTTCCCACCAAAGCAATTTGATTTGAGGTCTCGGTTGGAGAGTAAGTCTCCCTTTAGTTACGAGGCTTATTGGTGTTGGGACACCTTTTCGGCTATATTTAGGTGGTAATTTCTTTATTTTAACTGTGAATTTAAAACCAACAGTTCTGCAGAGGGAAATTTATCATTCATAAAGGCTCCGTGGCAGCCATTTTTTTTCCAGATCTGCATCCGCCACAAACCGCTCTCCCCAGTCTTCTTTTTTTTTGAAATGGTATATACAGACTGATGGCTTCGATTCGATTGACCGAATACTGTGTTCGATTCAAGCTCTCTCACTTTCAGAGTTTTACTCTTTTGGGATTTTTCTCTTTTAATTCTGCCAAACCTTCTGCCTTTTGGAAGAGAAGGTTCAGAACACCTTCCACCCGTACCAAACCAACCGTTTTGTGAATTTCTTCTTCCTTCTATTCCTTCTGTTCCAAAACAGAACCTTCTGTTCCAAAACATTACATCACGTGAACCCTCTATTTCTTTCGGAGTTATTACAGAGAAGAGAGGTCAGATATAATCGCAGAATAAAGGACACAGTTTTACTTACAAGCACATCCACCGTGGCCTTTGGCATGAACTCTATATGTTTTAGGGGTAGTATACTCTGGAACAGCGTACCTGATGTGATAAAGAGCAGCAAAACGGTCCCTTTCTTTTGCAAAAAATTCAAAACATAGGGTGGGTAAGGATGCAATTGTAAATTATGCTGTTGATTGTAAAATAATATAGTTTGCTGTATAAAATATGTATATAAGTTGGTTTTTATTAGCTCGCTCTTCTAAAGAGTACAAGCTATCAATAGTTACCGTACCAGCTGTAAATAATATGTTTATTGTTATCACTATTTCGGAGTCAATCAAACACAAATTCCTAGTCTACCAAGTCTACCGTTTTCAGAACTTGTACCAATCAAACACACCCTTAAAATGCTACCTGTTCCTTAGGTCAAAGAAGAAGTGAAAGCAACAAAACCTGCAAAGAAAATCAGATCCAGGAAGAGACCAGATTCTCCTGAGGTGACCTCTCGGTTTTTAAACGTATTAAATGCTAAATGCCTTGCATTCTTTTCAAATGTATTTTTGTGGCTGGGCCGCTAAGAAAGGAAGAAAATCTCCTTAGCGAAATGTTTACTTTAGAATTTATATCGATTTTTGTTTATTANCGAATGTGGCTTAGCACCCTTTCCCTATTGACATTGAAATGCTGTAGAGCTGGGACAGAACTTGCTGCAAAACTGGGTAGCCTACTCGATGTTCCCACTGAGCAACACTGTGCGACGAAGTAGTCATTCAACACATTCGCTTTTGTTTCAAAGTTCACCACGAAAAGCCCATTTTCGAGTAACGGGGGAATATTGGGGTGTTTTTTGTTGCCATTTAGCCTTTTTAGTGAGGACCAAAATGTTTTAGTACCTGTATTGGGGTCCGAGAGTTTTCTGCCTAATTTTCGGTAGTAATTTTCTTTGGCATTCAGCAACCAATTTTGACGTTGACTTACGAACTGCTTTTACGTTCTCCCAGTCCTCTACCCTTCTACCTTTTTGCACAAACTTCTTATAAACTCTGTGTTTTCGCTTTATTGCACTTTTCACTTCATGGGATATCCAAGGTGGGTCTTTATCATTACACTGGATCACCTTATTGGGTATGTTTTCTTTGAACGTGGACTTCAATATACCATAAAATCTTTCCACCATTTCGTTACATCCCAAATTATGGAAGCAATTTCGCCAATCAATACTTCGTACAATGTTTCTGATATTCGAAACATCAGCTTTGGGGTATTCCCAAACTGTCCTTCTATATGGGGGTGGAAAGGGACTGGCGACATTTAGTTTCCCAAAAATAATTTGGTGCTGGCAGAAGTCATCTAAGGATGGGCTTACTCCAGTCTCTACAAAAAAAGCAGGTTGGTCTGTTATTATAAGGTCAATACAGGACATACTGTCTCCTCTTATATTCGTGGGTTCATCAATCAATTGATATAGATTATTAGTTTCAATGAGTTCATCTAAGTCATTGCCCTCAGGTTGTTCAGTGTCCCCATGCCACCATTGGGACGATCTACAATTAAAATCTCCAGTGAATATCAAGGCATGCGGTTTTTCTGTCTTCAGTTTATTGATAACAGACTGTAACTTATCTATAAACAATGCAAATGTCTCGCTGTCTTGGCTAGGGCTACGATACACAGTTACCAAGAATATTTTCTTGCCACCAAGTTTAAGTTCAGTTACGATCATTTCTTGCAACAACTCAAATTCTTTTCTGCGTTTAATTGGCAACCCGTCCCGAAAATATATGGAGACACCCCCAATTTTGGTGTTGCTTGGATGGTCATTACGGTATATTTCCTTACTATATCCTTCAATAATGATTTCATCATTGCTAATTGTGCTATTCAACATGGTCTCTGAGAGGGCTATGATATCAACGTGATGAACTGAATTGTAAGCTTCAAGCAAAGAGATCTTGATTTTATCTCTCGCGCAAATACTGTTCAGATTCCAGTGCAGGAATTTGAAAATCTTGTTATGATCGGGTCCAGGATTTGTTTCAATATCCCCACAAAGCAACAGTTTATTTTCAAATTGAAGATAGCCAAGGAGCACGTAGATTTGCATTGTAAATAGACTAAGTTGGAAATATCTAACAATTCGTTTCCGATAAACAACGAAATTTACAACGAAATTTACCACGCATGATTTAGTGACAGAAACAATACAGAAGACCCTAAGGATCACAAGGGGTGTGACGGACATATAAATGCTAACTGGATCTTGCATATCTAGCACCTTCTCATTGACAGAAATCAATGAATAATAACAGAAGCCGGCGACGATAATAGAAATAGGAATTGTGCAAACTGATGCCCATAGGAATAGGTACAAATAGGCAATAGAGCGGATACAATCTGAGATGATGCAACCAATAGGGAAAACTTTCGCTATTTTGCGCAGGACATGGTTCTCACGGGAAGCTATTCCTGCACGCCACTGCTCAACACCTACTGGCATTAAGTGTATCCATCTCCCTGGCCACTCAGAATTTCAATGAACAGCAATCCCTGGAAACAAAGCATCCGTGCAAGAACAAATGGACAAATACAAGCAAACAAATTAAATCTAAATGTAAGACAACATATAACACAAAGTATGGGCTTTAAGTTAATTCTTCCTCTTGGGAAACAGACGGCCATACACCTGGGGATTATGTGAAGCCTGGCAGCTTGGGGCCTGTTTGTATATTTCGGAAAAATATATTCGTAGTGCTTCGATGAAAATAATCTTATCCAATATAAGGGACACAATATTATGAGANTAATAATAATAATATTGAGAAAGGTTCTCGAAACCTGAGGCTAGTTGTTCTAGCTTGCTTTCGGGAATAACTTACCAGGGACTTTATACTGTGATAAAAAGAACAAAATAATAATAAAAATAACAATGATAGTAATGCTAATAATAATAATATTGAGAAAGGTTCTCGAAACCTGAGGCTAGTTGTTCTAGCTTGCTTTCGGGAATAACTTACCAGGGACTTTATACTGTGATAAAAAGAACAAAATAATAAATAAAAATAATAATGATAGTAATGCTAATAATAATAATTTTTATTGAGAAGGTTCTCGAAACCTGAGGCTAGTTGTTCTTGCTTGCTTTCGGGAATAACTTACCAGGGACTTTATTTTGTGATAAAAAGAACAAAATAATAATAAAAATAATAATGATGATAATAATCTTTCTGTCTCCACCTTCACCTATATATTTGATCATATTCATTTGCAGATAATTCCAGATGTCATGACAGAACAACATCCAAACGTGCCGATTCGGATTCCAAAGCTGGAGATAATTAAAGATGCAATAGTGACTAAGGTAATATAATATCTTACAACGCATTTTATTGCGTAATAACATCTTGAAAAAGCAAGTTTTCCGTCAATAGAAATTTTGAAATTAAATTGAAGAGCGGAACGATTTATTTCTCAGAATGATAGCTACCTTGGTAGAACCCATATCTAAGTGCAAAAACTTTAATTCAAACTACTGAGAGATTTGGAATGTACGGGAAACAATATTTGAAATTTACTGGATAAAACAGTGCAATTCTGCTATCGACAACACTTATCAGATCACTACTTTGCTCATTGCACATAAAGACAAATTGATTTTTGTTTTTTTAATTAATGCATTATTGTTACTCCTCTTTCATTTACCTTACCTATACCGGGTGAGTAAAAATACTGCTCCCTGACAGCATAGCCTGTTTTATTTAATGGCTTGAAAGGAACTTCAAGTACTTCGCTATAATCCTATATGTAAAAATTCTGATTAGAAAAGCTACAGATTTCTGCTTGCAGCCATATTATAGACCTTCATAAACTATGGCTTTCCTGAAGATTGTGGCGTTTTTCATATTTTGATTTAGGATCTACGATTATTTTGATTTTTTCAAGACTTTTCACGAGTTTTTTCAATGAAAAAAAAACCGCTGTTATTGTGACAATAATCAAGATATTAGATATGCTACATATAGGATTATAGCAACGTACCTGGAGCTCCTTTCAAGCCATAAAATAAAACGAATGAAGCATTAACCATCCGTGCGATGTTTTTTTAAGTTTTGGAAGCTATGCTCTCCCTGACAGGAGGTTTATTTGCCATAAATGAAGTCTTCCAACTTACCCTCCGAACATGAGTTTATGAGATTGCTAGATCTGTCCAAAATTCTCCATGTCCTCCTTTCTTGTTTGATGAAAGCCAACCTTTCGTAATAAAACAGCTGATATTTCGCCAAAAACAATCTTTCGCCACAATTCTGAATTTTTTGTATCTCTTCCGGTTGTTAAAACTCATATTTATTTTATCTCGCTTCATTTATTCTGATAAATGGAGATGACGAATCACGAATATTTTCCCGCCAAAGCAATTTGATTTGAGGTCTCGGTTGGAGAGTAAGTCTCCCTTTAGTTACGAGGCTTATTGGTGTTGGGACACCTTTTCCGCTATATTTAGGTGATAATTTCTTTATTTTAACTGTGAATTTAAAACCAACAGTTCTGTAGAGGGAAATTTATCATTCATAAAGGCTCCGTGGCAGCCATTTTTTTCCAGATCTGCATCCGCCACAAACCGCTCTCCCCAGTCTCCTTTTTTATTGTCGAAATGGTATATACAGACTGATGGCTTCGATTCCATTGACCGAATACTGTGTTCGATTCAAGCTCTCTCACTTTCAGAGTTTTACTCTTTTGGGATTTTTCTCTTTTAAGTCTGCCAAACCTTCTGCCTTTTGGAAGAGAAGGTTCAGAGCACCTTCCACACGTACCAAGCCAACCGTTTTGTGAATTTCTTCTTCCTTCTATTCCTTCTGTTCCAAAACATTACATCACGTGAACCCTCTATTTCTTTCGGAGTTATTACAGAGAAGAGAGGTCAGATATAATCTCAGAATAAAGGACACAGTTTTACTTACAAGCACATCCACCGTGGCCTTTGGCATGAACTCTATATGTTTTAGGGGTAGTATTCTCTGGAACAGCGTACCTGATGTGATAAAGAGCAGCAAAACGGTCCCTTTCTTTTGCAAAAAATTCAAAACATAGGGTGGGCAAGGATGCAATTGTAAATTATGCTGTTGATTGTAAAATAATATAGTTTGCTGTATAAAATATGTATATAAGTTGGTTTTTATTAGCTCGCTCTTCTAAAGAGTACAAGCTATCAATAGTTACCGTACCAGCTGTAAATAATATGTTTATTGTTATCACTATTTCGGAGTCAATCAAACACAAATTCCTAGTCTACCAAGTCTACCGTTTTCAGAACTTGTACCAATCAAACACACCCTTAAAATGCTACCTGTTCCTTAGGTCAAAGAAGAAGTGAAAGCAACAAAACCTGCAAAGAAAATCAGATCCAGGAAGAGACCAGATTCTCCTGAGGTGACCTCTCGGTTTTTAAACGTATTAAATGCTAAATGCCTTGCATTCTTTTCAAATGTATTTTTGTGGCTGGGCCGCTAAGAAAGGAAGAAAATCTCCTTAGCGAAATGTTTACTTTAGAATTTATATCGATTTTTGTTTATTATAATAGTGAAGAATTTAAAGGTCTTACCTTTATTATTCTTGTGCTTCATGAAGCATCATCCTCACTTTCAATGCATACTGAGAGGACCTAGCGAAATTTAGCGTGCCTAGGCCTAAGATTTAGGACATGACCGGTAAGGGATGGGATGGGGGAGGGATGGGGTCTCAAGGTAACAGCCAAATGCCAATAACAAATATGACAATTGAATGTCGACGGCCCTTTAACAGGAAATGAATTTGTTTTGCAGCAAGACAACTTCCTGGAAAAGCTTGGTCTCGTTAGTAACGAAAAATACGCAGGTATATATTTTCAAGCATAGGTATCAAATCTCTAAAAAGATTGCATGAATGGTTATTGTATCTTCCTTTTGATTCAATGGCTTGACAGGAACTTCAGGTACTTGACGAAATATTGTTTATTGGAAAGTTTTGATATCTTGATTGTTTTCAGAATTGTGGCGTTTGTCGTGTTTCAACTAGTTTTGTGGTTGTAACGTCATCAAATGGCTAGATGGTAAACCAGAAAAGCTATCGATTTCTGCTTACCACCATATCGTAGACCTTCATAAAGTATGGTTTTCTTGAAGATTGTATCACTTTTCCTCTATTAATTTAGGATTAACGATTATCTTAATTTTTTTCAAAACCTCTCTGGAATATTTTCGATTCTTTTAATGAGAACAAAAACGCTGTAGTTCTGAAAATAATCAAGATATCAGAAATCGCACAAATAAAACCATAGCAAAGTACCCGAAGTTCTTTTCAAGCCATTAAATCAAAAGGAAGATGCAATAACCATTCTTGCAATCTGTTTTTAAAGATTTGACACCTATGCTATCTTTTCAGTAGTTTCTCATCTTAAATTTTGTGGAACCTACATGGAACTGCATGTTGTCGATATAAATATTATGCGCGAACAATTGAGATTTGTCTGTGAAGCAAAATGTATGTCCGTTTGGCCACGACGCAAAACATTTTTTTTACCTTTACCTTATTTTTTTTCTTTCTCCTTCTTATGTGCCCTTTTATGGTCTTCATTGAATTTGATGCGGGCACTCTTATTGTCTAACCGTATTAAATTACATCGCTGATTGTATTTAAATCTCTCGCAAACCTTGTTCTTCAATATTAGTGTTCGCATCACGTTCTCCTTAATTTTGTTTATTTATGTACTGTTTCTGTGTTGACCGCAGAGGAGATGTGCCCGAACACACCCTCTGTGGTATGGTCCTGTCTTGTTTTGTGTCCTTGTTGTGACACTGTAACTTGTAATATTATAGCATTGCAGTATTGTACCGGGTGCGCCAAAAAAAACTATCCACGTTTGAAAAATCATAGTACCCAGAGTACTGGATGGATTTGAATGAATCAAAGTTTGGTTGATAGCAGAAAGACTGAAGTATTTTTTGTGATTTTTCTCGTATTTTTATGAGTACAGATAATACAGCTAACTTCGAATTTAAGAAAATTCTGTGTTTGCAAAATGCCTGAAAAAGGGCCTAAAACACTTGATCAAATCTTACAGAAATTTCTCACACCGAACAATGCAAAATTACAGTTTTTCACGGGTATCGGATGTTGTCTGCACTTGTATTGCCATGGGATTGAAAATCTTTAGTATTTCTTTAAGAATTCATTTCCTATAACGCGGGAGAGAGATTAAATGCTCTTGCATCTTGTTCTATGCGGGAGATTTCGTACGAT
>REGM01000050.1:337644-357815 GCA_004194415.1 Aurelia aurita
TGGGCGGTAGGAGACGCGTGGATTGCTTTTTGAAAAATATTGTGGTCATAGGTTGGGGTTATTAAGATTAAATTAGCCGCGATCTTTTCAGAGTGGCTTCCGGTTGTTTTATAGCCACTTACGGTTGACCCGGCAGACGCTAATAGCATAAATGTTGTGGGCAGATTAGCGTCTGCCGGGTCAACCGTCGAGTGGCTACAAAACAACAGGAAGCCGCTCTGAAACATCGCGGCAAATTTAATTTTAATAACCCCAACCTATGACCACAATATTTTTCAAAAAGCAATCCACACGTCTCCTACCACCCATGGTTGCTATTGGCATAAATAGAACCCAATACTTTGAAAACTCGTTTGAACAAGGCTTATCAGGCTGTATCTTTTTATCTAGAGTGACGAGTCTTCATTGGAATCTTCTGATACGGAGATGGACAGCAAAAATGGCGGAAATAAACGAAAAAATGGTAAGAGTTAAAGCAATTTTCCACCATATATTAGTTCCCGCGACTGCGGGATTTAACTGCAATGTGCTGCCCTTTCTCGGAAATCTTGAGAAACGCCTCTCAAAAATATCTCCCATGAAGTATTGAACGATATAACTGAGCTCATACAAAAAGAGTTTGATTTCAAATTTAGCATTTTTACTATTCAGAGAGTTTAAAACATTAAGATTGCATGGTTTATAAAAAATGCCAGATATGCCAAGAGTTGTTTGTCTTAGTTTCCCACTCCGCTTCTTTGAAAACGATGAAGGTTTAAAACAATGCTGATTTCACATGATTAGCACTTAGTTGTCATCTAAGACCTAACATATGAAAATATCAAGTCTTGCCTTATTTCGAGAAATGTTGCACGGAGCTCAAGGTTGCAAATTTTAGCACGTGCGCGCGCAGTTTCCGCTCTGTCAACTGGGAACAGGATATGTTTGTGTCCGTCATTGGATGTATTATTGTAATAAACCTTTTTTAAGTTATTTTTTGTTTTGATTCCACAGACATGAGTTCAACTTGTACTTTGTTACCTGTGAAGAAAAAGCGAAGGAAATCCAAACACCATGTTGAGCCAATGCCATTGAGTTCTACAATCGTCACTTCTTCTGAAGGGGTATGTATGGTCTTAGCATAGGAATCAATCTTCAAAAAGCATTGCACGATTGGTTGATGTATCTTTTGTTTGATTTAATGGCTTGAAAGGAGCTTCATGTACTTCGTTATAAGTGTTCATTGGCAATCTTTGATACCTTGATTATAACTTGCTTTAGCACGTTTTATCCCTTTTGGTGGACGAAAGTATCATCCCTGGGAGCATAACAATATTACTCCGGACGATGTAACTCTCTCAAGAGGATAACACGTGCTAAAACTTGTTGAAGTCATTGCTGTGAGGCAGATATATTAAGAAAATTTGGTCGTGATTTTAGGCCTGTTTTGAAGGTTTCTTAAAGAGGCTTTCTCCAGAAAATCCCTCATAATTTCAGAACCGAGTGGCCGATTTCAGTCAGGTAAATTTTATAATCGATTTGAACATGTCCGCCATTAAATAGTATATTTGCTAATATTATTGCCGTGATATCCAGGGAGCAGTGGTTTTTCGAATGGGGATTGTTTTTATTGACCCACCCTGTAGAAATTAGTCTATTCAATAGATATCTATGCGAACCAACATCTGTTTCCTTTCTTAGATTTCCATATTATTGCTAATGGGCGTGGCGTGGGCAAAATAAGCTACTTAGATAATTTTAACGAGGGACAAACCGTGTTGATGGCTCATTTTTAGCCGCTTACACTGCTGTAAACTGCGCAGATGTGAATGTGGGCGAATAAGCTAATCGCGTGTTTCATTCTATGATTACTTCTCTTGTTGATTTTTGTGATTACAGATCTTACTGAGAAGAACGCTTTGCCTGCTATTAAAATGTGAAACACGGAACGGAACGAAATACAACGGAATCATTTACTGAGATACAGGCTGACGTTGCTGAAATGCGAAACTTCTTTCTGAAATACGTTTGTCTTTAATATGGAAATCTGTCTGAAGCATCGAACTACAGGGTTTCCCAAAAAAATTGTTTCCCGTTTACCTGAAGATTGTGACGAAATGGAAAAAGATTCTTGCTAAATTGTTGGATGATCTTGCTCTTCAGATGTTAAATTAAAGTTTGCTACCATCCCCGTAAAAATCGGTAGGCGCTGTCTCAACATCAGCTCTAAGATTGTTCCATAATCGTGCTCCTCTGAACGCAAAGCACCGTTAATTTGTATATAAAGAATATTAAATAATAAGAAATAAATAAATAAAATAAACTTTACGATCTTGTTGAAATGCAAAACGATATTTCTGAAATGTGGAAGAGTTCCTGAAATATTGAAACACTTTTCTGTAATCTGGAACGACTTTGCTAAAATTCAAAGCGAACCAGTTACTGAAATACGGAACAACTTATCTATATAACGAAATGCTGACATGCGAGATGACTTTCTAAAATGTGAAACACCTTTGACAAAACAATTCTACTGTGGATCTTTTATATCTGGATTATTTGCGGAATTGCAGCTTGTTTTCTTTTTATGAAAAGAATTCATAAAGAATTTTGAGAAAATTTACACCATTAAGATCATTTCAAACGTATTTCGCCACACAGCCACCAAGTTAGCAAGTCCTTTCCCGTATATTTTCTTTTTGTTTTGTTTGCTGCAGTATATTCTTGTAATTTCATATAGTTTTAAAGTCTTGTCTCAAATTAGAAGTCACGTGAGATTTACCTATGCAAAATCACTTCAATTGTTTTATTCACAGACATTTTGAGATGACTTCTAATTTGAGAAAGACTTTTAGTTTTCTATGCAATGGCCATGGAGTAGTCATAGCCTTTTGCTCTCTATGGTATCGTCCTTTTAGTATCGTAAAGTAGTTTGTAAGTAGTGTTAATAGTATCTTGTATTGTAAAATTTTTAATTGAATATGAAAAAGTTCGTTTCAAGCAATTTAATCCAAAGAAAGATGTAATAACCACTTACGCAGCCCTTTTTAAAGATTTGAGGCCTATGTTGTGAAGGGTAGTTGAAAGCAAAGCAGAAAAATCATTAGGCCACAAGCTTGATTTGATTTCCTCAGTCGCGTTTCAATCAGGGAACAAAAATGTCAAAAATCAATAAGATTAGGCACTATGAAATCTCAGCTTTCACCCAGGCTAATTTTTAAGAAAATTTTTATGCTCCAAGTATGTGATCCTGGTGCCAGAAGAAGGTGCGCCCGAAGCTTCGCAGCTCGCGTCCGCCATTATGGGACTCAATTTGCCACTCATTCGCAATCGATGACGTCAATATGCATATTATGTATATCATGGTCGTTAAGAACGGGGAGTAAAGTTTAGGGTANACGTGAGATTTACCTATGCAAAATCACTTCAATTGTTTTATTCACAGACATTTTGAGATGACTTCTAATTTGAGAAAGACTTTTAGTTTTCTATGCAATGGCCATGGAGTAGTCATAGCCTTTTGCTCGCTATGGTATCGTCCTTTTAGTATCGTAAAGTAGTTTGTAAGTAGTGTTAATAGTATCTTGTATTGTAAAATTTTTAATTGAATATGAAAAAGTTCGTTTCAAGCAATTTAATCCAAAGAAAGATGTAATAACCACTTACGCAGCCCTTTTTAAAGATTTGAGGCCTATGCTGTGAGGGGTAGTTGAAAGCAAAGCAGAAAAATCATTAGGCCACAAGCTTGATTTGATTTCCTCAGTCGCGTTTCAATCAGGGAACAAAAATGTCAAAAATCAATAAGATTAGGCACTATGAAATCTCAGCTTTCACCCAGGCTAATTTTTAAGAAAATTTTTATGCTCCAAGTATGTGATCCTGGTGCCAGAAGAAGGTGCGCCCGAAGCTTCACAGCTCGCGTCCGCCATTATGGGACTCAATTTGCCACTCATTCGCAATCGATGACGTCAATATGCATATTATGTATATCATGGTCGTTAAGAACGGGGAGTAAAGTTTAGGGTAGTTGAAAGTAGAGCAGATCAGAGCCGACCAATCTTGATTACAGAAGCATAGGAATCAAATCTTTAAACAACGTTGCACGATTGGCTGATGCATCTTTCGTTTGATTAAATGGCTTAAAAGGAACTTCAGGTACTTTGCTATAAATGTTCTTGGCAATCTTTTGATATCTTGATTATTTTCAGAATTACAGCGTCTTCTATTTTTCAAACAGCTTCTGGTTGTGACGTCATCAAATTGCTAAATCGTGGACTAGCAAAGCTAAGGATTTCTGCTTACCACCATATTATAGACCTTCATAAACTATGATTTTCTTGAAGATTGTCCCACTTTTCCTGTATTAATTCAGGATTTGCAACATTTTTGATTTTTTTCAAAGCTTTTCGTGAATTTTTTCAATAAAAAGAAAAACGCAATAATTCTGAAACTAGTCAAGATATCAAAGATTGCCAATGAGCACTTATATCAAAGTACCTGAAGTTACTTTCAAGCCAGTAAATCAAACGAAAGATGGAGCAACCAATCGTGCAATGTTTTTTAAAGATTTGATTCCTATGCTGATCAGAGAAGCATCTAGCGAGGATTGGCAACCGCAACCTACAATCTTAGTTGAGACATCCATGCAAATTTGCGGTGCTTTCCATTAGATTCGAGCCAAATAATGTCAGAAATGAGAGCGAACGGATACTTTCACCCCTCCCCACATAGTCAATGTTGTTTTTTACTCTAAAAAAGCAAGCATTTTTATTTCATCAATGAAGCAACGACTGGGGGCGAGGGTAAAAGAAATCATGACATTTTTCAATGTCTCTACAGTTTTGTCCAGGATTTTAGAAAAAAGGCAGCTGTACATAGTTGAGAATGAAAAGATTGTTCCCCGATAAAGCTCGTCGTTAAAGAGAATCAACGGATATAAAAGCCCCGTGCGTAAGGAGTCTGGGTATTCTATTATTAGCTTATTGTATTTGATGATTTCGNCCAAATAATGTCAGAAATGAGAGCGAACGGATACTTTCACCCCTCCCCACATAGTCAATGTTGTTTTTTACTCTAAAAAAGCAAGCATTTTTATTTCATCAATGAAGCAACGACTGGGGGCGAGGGTAAAAGAAATCATGACATTTTTCAATGTCTCCACAGTTTTGTCCAGGATTTTAGAAAAAAGGCAGCTGTACATAGTTGAGAATGAAAAGATTGTTCCCCGATAAAGCTCGTCGTTAAAGAGAATCAACGGATATAAAAGCCCCGTGCGTAAGGAGTCTGGGTATTCTATTATTAGCTTATTGTATTTGATGATTTCGAAGCGTACGTGGATATTGTTTAGCCAGAGGAACAACAGCGTGCGTAGGAGTTTTCTTTGTCTTATTTATAGATGACCGCCACTTAGCTCCGTTGATTCACTTTGACTTATTTTTTGTTTTTTATTTAGGCTGACATTCATGATTTTCATGAAATCATTTGCACCGTGTGTCGAGATGCTGGTAACCTACTTATGTGTGACACTTGTGATCATGTGTACCATTTAACATGCTTAGAACCACCTCTAACAAAAGTACCACCTGGCACATGGTTTTGTCCCAAATGTGTGGTAAGTACAATTTGTTTGTACCAATAGAAAGATCCTTTTTAGCAAATTCGTTGTTGACATCTCGCATGATGTGATTGGTTAAAGACCCTGTGCTCCCCATGATCCTATTCACGTGCACGAACCATCAAAACATCATATGGCCGTAAAGAACATATTTTAACACACAATAGTGGGAACATAAATAGCTGCTGGGAACAAAAGCTTCCTAATCCTTCAAATTATTTTCAGGAATGTCTGTTGTTTCAGTTCAAAACCGATGGCATAACAACGTTCATTTGAAGGTTGAAACGACAATAACTATTGCTAGGCCAAAACGACTGTCATACAGTATGAAACTCACTTTGAGACCGTGAAGGATCTTGGGGAGCACAGGGTCTTTAACCTGCAACAGAGAGTAGCTGGAGCCACTTATTTGGTGGTCGATTCTCTTTAACATGGTCCTTTGCCATCTGGCACATAGTTTTGTCCTAAATATAGGGTAAGTTGTGTTTTCTTTGAACTCAATAAGTAGCAACTTGCTTTTTGGAGTGTTTTTTCCTGGTATCGAGTGTAATAAGATCTATTTGGTAGAGACAGGAGACAGAAACGAAGGCCATTCTTGTTCTGTCAACGTCAACCAACTTCTACAATCTGCACGTGTATACTACTTCATGTAACATTACACAACTGGTACTTCATGTAATACTATTACATCGAGTGAGTGTCCAGCAGAAATTTTAGGTTGAAGACATTATTCAATTACGCTAGAGATGGTCGAAAGGGAATTTTTGCCAAGATCTTTCGAATCAAATAAATCAAAGTCTGCGTGACGTAAAGGATGCTGGTAGAAATCCGAGCAATGGGACTCCCTTTGTGTATTTGAGTTTAAGTCATAATGGCCTTAAAAAGTCACAACTGCGCCTTGTAGGGGCTTCCTTGACAGAAATAAACTGCACGAAAGAAGACATGGTCACTTATGCCCATTTCTTACTTAACTCGGAAATCGAAGAAAATTGAAAGGAAAGCATGAAGGAATGGGTAAAGAAAGTATTAGTATAAAAAATACGATTATTAATCATCAGGAAACTAAAAATGTCCTTTGAATTAAGGCCCTAGAACTCGTTGTTGTCGTTGTTGTTCTCCTGCCTGGGGTTTTGGTTGTTCATCATCATCGCCTATGCTAGCCTGGCATCCAATGTGAAACTGGCTTAAATATTTATAGGTAAAAATCGTGTATGTGTAGCTTTTCGTAGTTGTAGATTTAGGTAAATTTAGCTATATGTTCTTCATGTTTTCGCCAGGGGGTAGTCATGATTTTTTGCTCCCCTTGGTATCGTCCTTGTAGTGTTGTAAAGTAGTTCGTACGTAATGTCTTAAGTAGTTCGTTTTGTAAATTTTTATATTGAATATATAAAAAAAAAAATNTTCATGTTTTCGCCAGGGGGTAGTCATGATTTTTTGCTCCCCTTGGTATCGTCCTTGTAGTGTTGTAAAGTAGTTCGTACGTAATGTCTTAAGTAGTTCGTTTTGTAAATTTTTATATTGAATATATAAAAAAAAAAATCGCTTTTTCAAACTGATCTCGAACTTGCTCTTCTCTTTCCTTGTAACTGGCATACCTTCGTCTAGCCTGTGTGCAGACTCGAACGATTTCTGTTCAAAAACTCCCTGAAAAAAATCAGACGAGTCTGCAGAAAGGCTAACCTTTGTCTCTCTCAGCTATTTGCCTATGCGTTTGAATTTACTTTACGTCAGGTTGTAAAAGAGATTTCTTCCTTTTTTCTCAGGAGCGACTTCAAGGATTCAAAAAACCAGATTTGGAAAGTCTAAAAGCGAATAAAGAATCTTTTTCTCTGTACAAACAAGGTGAGCTCGAATTCTGTTATGTGTTGTAAGCCTGTTGACCAACAATAGCAGACTTTGCAGCAATATTATCCGTTAATAGTGGGGATAATGATCGAAATCATCGGTCTACCACGGGCTGTAGGAAACATTCGGATTGGTCTTTGGAAAGTATTGTGGTCATAGTTTGCGGTTTTTAAGATTAAATTAGCCGCGATGTTTTCACAGGGGCTTCCTGTTATTTAGTAGCCACTCGACGGTTGACCCAGCAGACGCTAATAAACGGAGATGGGCAGATTAGCGTCTGCTGGGTCAACCGTCGAGTGGCTACTAAGTAACACAATTTAAATCAACCAAGCTCCTTAGGATGCCTTGAAACTTCGGTAGCTATCTCATTCCTCGTACATGCAATTGGAGTTATTAAGAGAATGCGTGAGTATGGTATGGTGAGTATTTATAAAAGATATTTACCCCTATATTTTTTCGGCTCACTTCATGTATCATTGGTTTTTATCTTGTGCACAATTTTCTCGTCAAATTCAACTTTAATATTTCAGATTTGGAGGTGAAAAGAGCTGAAACATTAAAAGCTGCGTTGGAAATTAGGAGACACAGACATAATTTTGGAGTGCAGATCAGACAATTTACAGCCTCAATAACGGTATGTTCATCATTTATATTATATTACTCATAGAATAATGGTGACTAATGGCGACAACGTTTGGCCTAAATTATTAATAATGTTTAAAGAATTGGCAGCTGCTACGAATGTCAAATTTGGAAAAAAGTTATAATGTTACTTTAGCAGTTGGTAGCTTTGTTTTCTAACATTAATTTTAGAAACCCCGGATTTGGCCTTTGACGTAGTCAGCCAGCTGACCTTCAGAAACAATTGCGTAATTTGATCGACATCATGGTAGAGGCATGCTTCTGAAAGGCGTTAGGAGATCTGTGCATACGATGAATAACAAAGTAGATATATATTTAATTTATCAACTTTTCATTCACTGTGCGGTTATATGCATCTGTCGAAATGAAGTGATCTGATAAATCGTCTGTGCTAAAAGTAATGAATTGTGACTTTATTCAGGGGGGGGGTGGGGGGTGACTCAGCCTTTATCATGAAATGTATCAATCCCCTTGTTGGAAACTTACTTACTCTATGATTCATAGAGACGATATGTCTCGTGACTTTATCAATTCGCGCTCGAAAATCAGACTTAGGGTAAATGAAGCCATTACAAAACATAGGGATTTTGAGTGTCTCGTTTAGTTATCGAAGTAAATCAATTCTAAAAGCTTGGAAGCTGTTCAAATCATTCAAAAGCTGTTGCGGATAGAAAAGCGAAAGTCTAAAAGGAAGGTTGACTTTGAAGAAGCGACGAGCAAATCAACAAAAGCAACAGCTGATGGAGTTTGTGGCACTTTTTACAAAACTATCGTCGCAAAGGCAAGTTTCTCACAGCTTTCTTGGACTAAATTTATGGCTTGCTTTCAAGAACAGCTTATTCGTGCGATTATTTCATTGGTTTTGGTGTGGCTGACAATTGCTACCTATCCTTTCCCTTCTCACTATCGCGAGAGCGAGAGAGAATGTAAGAGCAATTGTATGCAACCGTTTGCAAATTTCCTATTGAAACCTATAGAATTAGCATCCAGCCCGAAGCGCGATCCCTAGAAAGGCCAGCAAATTTTTAAGGTTTTAATTTGCACATATATTTATAGCGATTATTTTTCTTTTAGTTTATTTAAAATAGCTGATGATAAATAATGAATAATATTTGATGAAAATGTTTGATCTCAGCATCACTGAGAACAGGCCTAAAGTCCTTGATTAGATTTAAAGAAATATTAAATGAGAAAATGCAAAATGATATTCACAGTAACCAAGTAACCAGTGCACAGTGCAACGTTTTTGCTGTCCATACGCAGTATGAGCTGCTCGTGTTCTTTCATCTACATAATACTAGTACAGACCTCTGGATTCCACTGTACAAACTTAAAATGGGCAACGGAGCTTTTCGTATCGAGGGGTTACCGTTTGGAACCAGTTGAGATATGAAATCAAAACAGCTCCTTCGCTAGCTACTTTCTAAATGAGACTAAAATAAAGGAGTTTTTAAAAGAGGTTGATATTCTAAATCAACATTCAGCACATACGTATGCTTCTGGGTCCCTTTTTTTTCTTTTAAATATAGAATCTTAAAGTTGATTTGTAATTTATATAACAATCCATGTAATTAGGTTATGTTTTTAAGCAGGGCACATTGACAATCAGTTTATGTATATATACTGAATGTATTTAACCCTGTTGAAATAAATAAAAATTAAAATATTTGTTCAACTATACATAAGTTGCGGTGGCGCAAAAGCTCAATGAATGTCACAGGTTTTGAGCATGTTTTAGGCAATAAGATGCGAGCGGTTATGAATATTTACATTCTGACGTATATCCGCAGGGCTCATGGCGCATTACATACTTCAAAAAGCTAAAATATTTAATAATATATTATACATTAAAATATCTTTGAAATAAAAATGTCTTCAAATGGGTCTTACATGTCTTTACTGAGTTTGCCGCCATTATCGAATAACGTAGTTCGTTCCAGAGACATGGGGCTACATGAACAAATGATCGGTCCCCAGCTGTTACCAAGTTAGTTCTCTTTATCTCAAGAAGGAGATCGCCACTTGCTGATCTTGTTGCACGAGGAGCTGTGCGTTTCCTTAGCAAATCAACAAGGTATTTTGGAGCTATGTTTTTTATACATTTGAAGGTCAATAGCAATATCCACTATCTTAACCTCGTGATTTATTTTCAGCAACAAGAGCAAGCAAGGAAATCTTCACAAGAAAACATGGAACAGTTAAAAGAATCCTTGACGAGAATGAAAAGATTTATGTCACTTGTCAAGGTTAGTTAGAAATATAATTTCATATCATATTAGACATATTATTATGTGTTTTGGTTTAGAAATAGCGAATTTCAAATTACAGTATTTAGCAAACATTGCCCGGCAATATTATGTTTGCTCATTGAACATAAGCCCCAGTTACACGATACCAGATTCATCTCACACCGGACTGCTTTTCGCATTAGATAGGGGGGTGCAGTTACACGACACCGAAGCAATCCGGTGTCAGTCCACTCCGTTTTCGCGGAGTGAAACCACTCTGCTCTGGAGGTGAGGTGAAAACCAATCCGATTCACTCCATTCCGCATTCCATCTCGTGTAACTGCATAAATCCGATATCACTCCACTCCAAAACCTTTCTCTGCGAACTGCTTCGTTTTCTAGAACAAAGAAACATGGCTTCACAGTTGTAAAGAACAATAAAGACGTTGAGGGTGACTCGGTGTCTTATAAATGCAATCAAAACTGGGTTGATAGCAATCTGGTGTCGTGTAACTGCAATGAAAACGATGTGAATTTGACAAGGATGGGTTGAAACCAATCCGATGTGAAAAGCAATCCGGTATCGTTTAACCCAGGCCATAGAGTCGAGATATTTAGTTTGCTCCGAACATTTGTTGTCTTTAGTAAACAATTATGTGCTTGCCTGTCTGATGGAGCCGGGATGTTTTGCTAACGCTACTGGAGATGTTGTGCAAACACTGCCTGGCAATGTCATGCATTTACTTATCAAACTTGGAGTCTAGATGTGCAATTTGCTCTGAAAATTTGCTGGGTTTAGAACTTACTTGGTCTGACTAACTTATAGGATGGGAATGTTTTGCTAACGTTGCTGTAGATATTTTGCAAACATTGGCTGGCAATATCAAACATAGAGCTAGTTGTTTAGCCTACTCCTAACACGAAAACATGGATGTTATATTTAGCAAAAATTGTTTCGAGTTTTCTGCGGTTGTCTATCTGAAATGGCCGGGAAGTTTTGCAAACATTACGGTAATTGTTTTGCAAACATTGCCCGCCACTATTCTTTGCTTACTTACCAAACATGGATTTTAGGTGTTTATTTTGTTCAGCCACTGCTATGCTGTGTTTTATAGACATTACTTAGAATACTCTACAGGGCCCATTGTTTTTCTAAAACAGGACGTCTTCTTGGTTGCATTCCAAAACCCTTCACATTTTGTTTACCATAATATGTTCGTTGCCATCTCTTACAAAAAAAGTGTTAAACAAACTTTATGTTGATATTTTGCCACTACCGGGTACCCAAGAAGTGCTTCAGAAATCACCAAGATTCGAGGAGAAGCCCATTCTTAAAATTTCAAACGAAATGAGATTTTAGATCAACTTTGTAAATCTTCTTTGAAACTTTCTGCGTAAGCGTCGACAATAAATCTTTATTTCTAAGCGCCTGTTTACATGATCCCGTCTTGCCGGGATATCTCGCCTAGCTGGGATATCTCGGCTAGCCGGGACGTTTTTTCTGCTTGTGTTTACATGAGAGACAGAGGCGGGACGGGATGAAAATTATCCACGCTTATTAGCTTTAAGCGATTACCATAACAAAAGACTGATCATTATCGCATGCGCATTGACGTCAGTTTCATCCCGGCAAGGCGGGCTATCCCGCCTGTTTCTGTTTACATGGAGAAAATCATCCCGGCTAGACGGGATATCCCGCCATGCCGAGACGGGATGAAAACATCCCGGCAAGACGGGACGGGATGAAATTCCCATGTAAACGCAAAGTGAAAATTGTATGTGTTTCTATAGGCAGCCGGGGTATCCCGGCAAGGCGAGATCATGTAAACAGGCCCTAACTTTAAATAAGTCTTTCAATGGTCTGGAAATTCAAAGAAATTTATATTTGTCTCAATCGCATTTGTTATAAACTGACGTATGCGCTATAGTACTCCTACTCATCCAAATTGAACCTATAATAGACTATCAAGGCATTTTCTCCCGTAATAGTTTCGTTTTCGTATTTAGAAGTCTTTTGGGACTCAGAGATACTGTCGATTAATTGAATTTTTTAATAAATGTAGAATTTTAGAAGTTGCGAAATGTTTTGTTGATATTTGTCAGATAATTCCATGATATTCTGTCTCTCTTTCGGGTATCCCTTTGTAATTAACGGTAAAAGATTTCATTCGGAAAGTCTATGGAATTTTTCTTATGATCTTAATTTCACTCTCCATTGATATTTAAAGACATTTAGTTGAGCTATTTAGTACGGTTGTTTAATGCGACAGCACATGAAAGATCTTGAATGATATCGGCAGACTTTCTTGAAGTGCAGAAAAATCCATGTCGAAAATGCGGTGATGCGAACTCAAGAACGATGGTGCGTTTTGGTTTTCTTTCCCTTTAGTATATCGCCTGCTCGAACCGCCTGCAATGAGCCTATTACCGAAGCTGAGCAGACCACCCCTCGGGCACCTTATCCCAAGGTATTTAAGTATTTGATCAAGGATTTTAAGCCTGTTTTGAAGGATTTCGAGATGAAGAATGTTTGTAAAATCGCTTGTAATACCGGGTGAGTCAGAAAAAACAATCCCCGTTTGAAAGGCCACTGCTCCCTGGATATCGAGGCAATAATATTGGTAAATATATTATTTAATAGTGGACATGTTCAAATAAATTCTAAATTTTACCTGACTGAAATCGGCCACTACGTTCTGAAATTATGGGAGATTTTCTCAAGAAAGCCCCTCCAAGAAACCTTCAAAAACGGCATAAAATCACGACCAAATTTTCGTCATATTTCTGCCTTAATAGTTATCACGTTTTATCCCTTTGGGAGGATGAAAGTGCCATCCCTGGAAACATAACAACCATATTATTATTACCAAGTGTTATCCTCTTGGGATTTTATCATCCCAAGAGGATAACACTTGATAAAGCATGTGCAAGTCATTGCTGTAAGGCAGAAATATTTGGAACGTGCTAAATTTGGAACGTCAAATCACCCCAAATTTGAAATGGCTCGTGATTTTAGGCCTGTTTTGAAGGTTTCTTGAACGGGCTTTCTCCAGAAAATCGCTCGTAATTTTAGAACGGAGTGACCGATTTCAGTCAGGTAACTTTTCGATTATATTTGAACATGTCAACCATTAAATAATTTATTTGTCAATATTATCGTTTTGATATCCAGGGAGCAGTGGCTTTTCAAACGGGGATTGTTTTTTCTGACTCACCCGGTATGAGAACGATAAAACAGATTTTGACAAACTAAGTTTTCTTATCTAAGTTGATATGTTAGCTACACAGGTATTATCAGATGGTAGGAATTTGATAAATTGTTTGTGAGCTACAGGTTTTCAAACGTCTAAACATTTGATGGACTCACCCGGTACATTTTGGCAAACATCGATATTTTTGTGACTCACACGGTTCTTTCCATGGGCTGTTGATTGTTTTATTTTTATTTAACATTCTTTAAAGTTGGTTATTTACAGATAGTTACAAGCATATATATATACTATATATATATACACAATAAGTAATTCAAACCAACCACAAACTAAAACTAATTACATAATATAAAGTATAATATAATGTTCTATTAACAACATAATTTACAGCTGCTGTTTGCCCCCTTCCATGTTTTGATTTTCTTTTTGAACGCTGCCACATTTTTACACATTTTGATATCGTCACTTAGAGCATTACAAAGGATGCTGCCTCTAAAGGTTCAAGAGTAGCTGCTTCATAACGGATAGACTTGACATGTGATTGCAGTATCTATGAATGTAAGCAAAGAACCCCAATTTTTCCTATTCGGCATGCCGCAAGAACTGCATTTCTTTAATAACTTGCGGTGCAGACGGTATGGCCGTAGATTAGAAGCGGGTGCTTGTACAGGGTTTCCCAAAAGATTGTGCCCCGTCTATGCGGAACAGTGCTCAACACATTCTGCTTAATTGTGCTTGTCATGCAATAAGTTGCAACGTGGTTGAACCGGAAAACATTGCTTGGCAAGCAGATCTCAAATATTTGCTTTAGCCATGGCTTTAGCTTTAATTATGTCCGTGAGAGACTGATTTTAGATTCTTTTTCTTCCTATATTTCTGGATAGCATCCAAAAGGTGTAAACATTAGGACACTGAGAAGCTGAGCTTACAGTAAGCCGTATATAATAACCTTCCTCGAATAAGAACCTACAGCCTGAAATCTTCAATATTTACTACTTCATGTAAGAAACTTTTCACCCTGATTTTTGTATAGGTTCTTGTTTTGAGGAACAAATGCATTCTTACCGCATTCACACTGACTCAGTTAAACCAGCTTTATCTAACCCAGGTTAAATTTCAACCAATCAAATGCATTCGATTCGTTGGATTGACCAATTAGAAGGCCCCATTCGATAACCTGGTTTAGTTTAAGCTGGTTTAACTTGCAAGTGTGAATGCGAGTTTTTACTGTATCGAAGTAGTGTCCTGGTCTTTCGTCTCGATGTGACCACACGTCGTAATTCCTTTACCCTGGAATTACAAAGAGTTGGCGGCTCTCCTCATTCTACGTAGCAGGTTCGACAGGACGGGGATACGAATCACCAACCCTCAGATTGGCAGTCAAGCGCGTTACCATTGAGCCATTCCCGCTCGATGTCAAACAGGTGCCGCAGGTTTTAAACAGGTGCTCGTTTGTGAAAACGAGCGAAGCTCTTAGCAACACTACTGTTTCGTCTTTTTATGATTTTTCTTCTTGGGCATACACAGATTGAAACAGAGGATTAGGGAACAATATGCTTTCAGCCCTGATTTGTCACAGTATGGTTACGATTTGGAAAAGATTTGATGCCTTGATAACGAAGCATTTCCCATGTCTCATTGTCCTTGATGCCGAGGGGAAAATCACTTCTCAAAATAGTGTGCGTGATTTTTGTGATTTTAAAATCACGTGATTTTTTTCTGTGATTTTTTTGTGATTTTTGTGTGATTTTTTGTGTGATTTTTTGTGATTTGTTTGTGATTTGTTTGTGATTCTGTGATATTTTTGTGATTTTGCGATTTTTGTGTGAGTTTTTTTGTGATTTTTGTGTGATTTTTTTGTGATTTCAATGAAGGTGTACGAAAAAAAAATCAGTGATTTGCCCCTCGCTTGATGCTAAAACATGCAGTGCCCATGATCGCAAATGGCTCGTCGCTGACGTTGATGAATCANTAGGGGAAAATCACTTCTCGAAATAGTGTGCGTGATTTTTGTGATTTTAAAATCACGTGATTTTTTTCTGTGATTGTTTTGTGATTTTTGTGTGATTTTTTGTGTGATTTTTTGTGATTTGTTTGTGATTCTGTGATATTTTTGTGATTTTGCGATTTTTGTGTGAGTTTTTTTGTGATTTTTGTGTGTTTTTTTTGTGATTTCAATGAAGGTGTACGAAAAAAAAAATCAGTGATTTGCCCCTCGCTTGATGCTAAAACATGCAGTGCCCATGATCGCAAATTGCTCGTCGCTGACGTTGATGAATCAACAGAAAATTGCTTGTTGTGTGAAAAAAGCAGATTATTTTCAGCAGCTGTCCATTTTCTCACCAGACTTGCTTTTTCTGACAAAATTAGTCATGTTTGTGCGCGAATTATTTTCAACAAAGAGAGATTATTATTGATCGTTGTCTCTCAAAGGTGATTTCTAGGTAATGAGATTCTGAAGTGTATATGCTGATACTGACTGGGTGTCCATAATCACAGTCAGCAACAGCAATAGATACAGTACAACTAGGGCAGATTTTGTAAAATTAGACTATTCCTCGGTCGAATTCAAGGGCGCTGTTTGCGTTGCATATCGGTACTGCATGGGAGATTCGAATCCGATTTTGAAACCCCCCGTGCGTTCCCGAGATGCAACGCAAACAGCGCCTTTGCATTCGACTGCGGAATAATCTACAGCATCAGTTACGTTTGATTGACACGGCATTGACATAGCGGAAACGATGCGCGCCTGCGTACTACGAGTTCAAAAGTCAAAGGATGGAAGGCAGCAAGCAATTCATGCCATCGAGAGTCTGATCTAGGGAAAAAAATTAAATGTTTTCGATCGTAAAATGCTTATTTGCGGCAATTTATAGAGGCAAAGTATAAATAGGATCTTGTTTTGTTTTATTTTTCATTCTGTACGACCTACGAAAAATAATTATATATCGATTGCCAAATACACGAACAGGATAATATGGAATAGAGTCATTGTCCTTCAGAGAAAGCCTTCTTTGGAACACCCGAAGTGATAAGATAAAACCATTACCAAAAGTTGCAGCTTTCAAAACAGCGATCAAGCACTGGACTGGCGATCAATGTAAATCCCGGATTAGTATTAATAGCCAGAATTTGTATATTTGTATATTTTCGGTTAGATATGTACTTGTAAACAGTTGCTATGAATTAGTAATTATACAGGGTGTCTCAAAAAAATTGTTCGACGGTTGATTAAATATTAAAAAATAACGATATAAGGAACGGGCTCCATGGAGAGACAATCCTTCCCTAAGATCTTAAATTAATTTCCGACACCAGAATCTTGCAGATCCGCTAAATATTCACGGAGCTACAAGCTCTTGAAGTTCGAGTTTGTGCGAAAGCTGAAACCAGAGGCTCCTCCATAGCATTTGTAGTGAATGTAGCATGCGCATGGGGCTGTCGTTTGTTTTGTTTCTTGTTTATTTCATAGCAAACCAAATGGGATTTGGAAGGGATATTCGATAACAAAACTCTCTCGAACATTAATTTAAGTGCATGGATGCCTTGAGGAATTCTGTTGAGCAGAGTTTGATTAAGGAAATTTTGACAATGGTTACAAGAATTAAATTACTTTTAAAATCCTATTTGGTTCGTTCTCATATTAACGAGAGGTATGGCATTGATAACCTTCCTTTACCTCGATTTTGGATCTTTTTACATAACAAGTCGCTTTGGGGTCTCTGGTTTCAGCTTTCGTACAGAACTGATCTTTAAAAGCTCATAACTCAGTGAATTATCAGCGGATTTGCAAGATTCTTGTGTCTAAAATCAATTTAAGACCTTTAGGAATCGGGGTATCTTAACATGCTCATGTTATCGTTATTTCTCAATATTTAATCAAACGTCAAACAATTTTTGGGACACCCTGTATTGCTATGGTAAAAGCTAGTTGTAAATATAATTATTGTGATTATGATCATTAGACATCGATGAAGATTTCCACCTACTTTTATTGGCCATACCTTCTTTATTCACTCAAAAGTGAGGAAGCTTTTGAGATATGAACTGCTGGAGGAAGGTTTACAATACTGGTTTTCTGGATCTGACAATGACACTGCCAACGACATAAATAGAAGCTATGGCCTTTTTTGGTAAGTATTCGATATCTTTTCTTGACTGCTTTCGAAAATAATGTTGCTGATCAAATCTTTGCCATGCAAAACAGATGCAGTTAATCTTAAAGTCAATTGACGGATATATAAGACGACTTCAGTCAGGGGCCTGGGCAATCTAAATATAGCCTATTGTATTCCATTGTATTTGATGATCTCAAGAGATTATCAAAACAATTGGACCACTAATCTGTGTGAATTGGAAAAATAGAAGCACGCGGCCTTCTTTTGTTCTATTTATAAACTAGATCGCTATATGTCCGTCAATAGATGCATTGCATTGCGTTCTATAATGGAATCAACAGTGATTCGATAGAGATTCGATCATCAAACGCAATGCATCTTGGTCAAATGCCCCCCAACGCCATCTTTTCCGTAATCGTCAATTGTCTTTAAGGCCGAGAATGTTTGAGTTTTTGATTATGCAAAATTTAAAGATTGCTTTGAAAACTGTGAAATTAATTATTAAACTTGCTGACACAACTTTTGCCAGGATCTGGTCACAGCGTGAAACGTCAGAATTTGACCGGAGGATGCAAGGCGAATTTGTAAGAATTTTCTGCCATGCAGGGCTAAACTACGTTAGATTGTTTTGTCTTCATACCAATCAGGGCGACATTTCTTCGCTTAGTTTGACCGAGATTAAATAATGGATTGGTAGCAAATTTGATCAAAAATTCTAGGCCTGTTTTGGATTTTTAGATGAACTATTTTTTATAAAATTGCTCGTAATTCGAGAACGAAACGAACGATTTTGTTAAACTAAATTTTCTTATCTAAGTTGATATGTTAGCTACACAGGTATTATCAGTTTATAGGAATCTGACAACTGGCTTGAGAGCTACAGACTTTCAAACGTCTGAGCATGTTTCTGACTCAGCCGGTACTACTTCGGCCTTTCGAAGTATTGCGGGCGGAAGCTGAATTTGTGACCAGGAGAAGGCGTTTCGGGATTTTTTGCATAAGATACAATTGATCACAATATGGACAAGGTGATTTACCCAGGTTTTATACTCGCATCTACAAATACAGAAGCTAGCAGTGATAATTTATTTTTGTTTGCAGAAGTCCTAACGTCCATTGACGTAAAGAGATAGAAGGTGTGTGGAAAGGATTTACAACCAAGGCTGGCTAAATGAAGCGTCTTGCATTTTTGAGAGCATCGAGTCAAGTTGCCTAATCAGCCGGGCGATGGCTACATGTGAACGTTAATGCCTATCTTTAGTGGAATCAGGTTGGTATTAGAGTAATTTTTTTACTAATGAACAACTTAAAATTCTATTGAAAATTGATCATCATGAGTGAGTTAGCTAATACATCAATTGTTTGAAAAATCATACTGTGAAACCCTCCTTTCACCTAGTTAAAGGCTCTTCTTCAACCAGCAGCCTTTGCGCGTAGATTTGTATTGAGGCAGCCATTTGCTTTGAACACAAAAATGTTCACTTTGATCAAACAGAGCACGCAGAGGACCATGGTTGGATAAGATCCTTTAAGGCTTCAAATTAATTTTGAGAGTTTTACCTGTTACTGATTTAGTTTGCTTTTAGGAGTTTATTTACCTGCAAATTTTTGTAGAAAAACTTTCCCTAAAAAAGCGGAAACATGCGGCTTGATTTGAATTTTGCAATTCAATGCAATAAACACTTGAGACAGGGACAAGGTAGTTGCTATGGATAATGTCTGTGGTTGGAATTTGCTTATATTATCAATAAAAGCGCAATTGCATCACATCCCTTTCTCCTGTGTTAATTGCTTAAAAGCCAATATTCATACAGACGGCATGACGTCACAGCAGCGTTGAAAACACGACGCCATCTTGTTTTGGGGTAAATCTTCAGAAAATTTCTATAGGAATCTATAGTAAATTTGCAAAAAGTTGCATAAAATTGCTCCTCTATTCTACCTTACGATAGTGAGTAGAA
Source organism: Aurelia aurita (assembly GCA_004194415.1). Classification (NCBI taxonomy): domain Eukaryota; kingdom Metazoa; phylum Cnidaria; class Scyphozoa; order Semaeostomeae; family Ulmaridae; genus Aurelia; species Aurelia aurita. The sequence goes on from REGM01000050.1 coordinate 357,244, forward strand.
AAAGGATAGGTAGCAATTGTCAGTTAGACCTAAACCTATGAAAAAAGCACACGAACATGCTGTTTTTAAAAGCAAAACAAATATTTAGGCCAAGAAAGCTGTGAGAAACTTGCCTCTGCGTTGATAATTTCGTAGTTACCACCACAAACTCTGTCGGCTGTGAGTTGCTCGTCGCTTCTTCAAAGTCAACCTTCCTTTTAGACATTCGCCTATCTCTCTGCTAAAGTTTTTGAATAATTTGAGCAGCTTCCAAGCTTTTTGAATTTATTCATTGCGATAAATAAACCAGACACTCCCCGTTCGACGCTATACTTTGTAATGGCTTCATTAGAGTGTCTCGTTTATTTATCACAATGAATAAATTCAAAAAGCTTGGAAGCTGCTCAAATTATTCAAAAACTTTAGCAGAGAGATAGGCGAATGTCTAAAAGGAAGGTTGACTTTGAAGAAGCGACGAGCAACTCACAGCCGACAGAGTTTGTGGTGGTAACTACGAAATTATCAACGCAGAGGCAAGTTTCTCACAGCTTTCTTGGCCTAAATTTTTGTTTTGCTTTTAAAAACAGCATGTT
>REGM01000050.1:366881-377568 GCA_004194415.1 Aurelia aurita
TATTTGGCTCTTTTATATCCTGCATAACTTTTCTATTCCCCGAGCCATTCCATTCCCCCATTCCATTCCCCGGTGATTCCCCCATTCCATTCCCCTCTTTAGATATAGCCAACAAGAAACAAGGACATGAAATCTTTAATCATCTATTAAAGATTTCATTTCCGTTAAAGGCACACTGTCGTAGCTCTGATTGGATAGATAAGATAATCACAAGGAACAGAATTAGGCAAGCCTCAGTAATTTCAATGTACATCGAACTTCATGAAGATGATAACGATCTGACTCATTTTGTTCTTGAAAGAAAGCATGATCCAAGAGCATAAAGGATCGGTAATTATTTAAAGGCCAGGTCTTTTGTTAGTCTGCAAAACTGCAAAACCGAGCTGCAAGAATTGTCACCAACAGCAGCTATGATGCATCCGCCACAAACTTGATCAAGAAACTAAATTGACCAACAGTTCTTGATATGATAAAAAGTGAGACAGCTACTATTACGTGCAAAGCATTATCAGTTCTTGCGCCCGGTTATCATTTAAACCTATTTAAGAACAATTCTGCGCGTGATATATTTATGAATTTGCGCAATTCCACTGCCGATGTCCTTGTTCCAAGGATGAGCACTTGCAGTGTGTAGAAAGCTATATCTTTCCTGTGTGCAGAGACATGGAATAAATTGCCTTTGGATGTTAAACAAGCTCCCTCCCTTTGTATTTTTAAAAGTAGGCTGAAGAGCAATTTCCCCTTTTCAGCCTAACTCTATCTATTTTTCGATTTCATATTGTAAGTCATTTCATCTTAATAGCTACTTGCCAATCACATCAACTATATTGTGCCTTTAAGGTCCTGCTGCACAAGCAAATTTTTTTTGCGATGGCAATACAATTTTTACACATCACTAATTTGCCAGAGAGGGAAAATTTCCAACCTGCTACATGACACGCAGACCTAATACACTGTGGAAAACGTTGAAACTTTGCGGGAATGTTCAAAGTTCTGAATATTCTGCAATTTTTCAGAAGATGTTAAATTGCTGGCGCGAGACGAATTGCAGGGATACTACAGGTGCAAATTGTGGCTCTCGCGGAGCAATGCAAATAATTCTGAAAATGTCATTGCCATCGCGTGTAGAAATTGCTCGTGTAGACGTAGGTTTTAAGCCGACAGATTTGCGATTTAAGGTGAGTGATTCAAGGCGATGCATTGTTTGCTTATTTGTTGGTTAACGATTTTGTTTCTGTTAAAGCCGGCAGATTTGCGATTCATTACCGCAAGCTTGCAATTCATTTTTCTTTTATAAGCTTGCGATTGATGTTCTCGTGCGCGATTTGGGCTGATGTTCACTTTAATTTTTTTCGACTAGGTAGAAAAATTTCGTGTTCCTCCAGCGCAGAGCTTTAAACCGTGGCAAAGCGAGCAACTATTGTTTGCAAAACATTCCAGATCTGCCCGCCAAGCAAAGTATCCAGTGTGGCCACATCGCAAAACATCACACGAGAAGCAGAATTAAGCAACATTTATTAGGCAATTTTTTTTTTAAAACTTCAAGCAACTTTTTGCTTGTCACAAGCAAGATATATTTGCGAAGCAACGTTTTGATGCGTGACCAAACGGACAAGTATGTTCCTTGCCACGCAAATCTCAAATGTTGGCCAAACAATGATAGCTGTTTTGGCCAGGGCTTTAGACATTCTAGTGCTTCGTTCTATTTAAGAGTCAATTTGAGCTTGCAATTAGCAGTGCAAACATTTTGTCCCCCGAAGAGAGAGCTGTTGCTTCTGTAAATAGATGCGGATATTCAGAACTTTGTTGCAGAGGAACAACAAAGTCTTTTGAGCTTGCAGGGAAACAGATGGTATTCGCAACATGCAATGGATTATTAGTATGCGATGCCCAAAATATGACATCATGGTGTTATTTTAAGCCCTTTCTATTCTTATTTTGCATGTGCACGTGAGATTCGCCAACTCTTACCACCTGTTCGTGTGCCGCTTAATTTTTCCGCTTAATTTGGCGCTCAATTTCTCTTCCCAAAATATACAAACGAGGGCTACTGGAATTGCAGTAAATGCTGTTATTGGAGTTTGCCCACCCTAATAAGTCTGTTTTTTGCCTCTAGATTTATTTTTGGTGCTCTTTTTCTCAAAATATAGTCAAAAATAGCAGTGGGATTTGCTATAAATATTAATGGATTGTTTTGCAGCCCTTTTCTATTGTGCTTTGTTCGTTGCTGCAGGAAATTTACCCACCTTTTCTATCTAGCTTTGTTGCTGGTAACTTCTTCCTTTGTCGTGGTTTTCTTCGTTCTAAAATATGAACAAAACCGGCTATAAGGAGTTGCCTTGAATGTTAATAGACATGTGTTGTGTCCTTTCCTATTGTTGTTTAGGTTGGCCCAATGGGGTTTGCCTACCCTTACCACCCATTTTTCCTGCCGTTTACTTTGTCCTTCTTCGTTGTATTTTCGTTGCCAAAACATGCACCAATATTGCTGTAGGAATTTCTATCAATGCTAATAGATGGTTTTGGGTCCTTTTGCTGTTTTGCTGTCATAATCAACAATAATAACAAATTCTTTATTTAAGGTTGGCTTCTAGTCTAGCTGTTAGCTAATTAACGCCAACCAAAACTTAAATACATGTTACTAATAAAATAAAATCTAGCTTACAACGAAAGTATGCAATTAAATATAAATCTACGACTATAAAAACCTTAAATTATCAATGTTTTGCGTGGTAGCCCCATTTGGTTTGCCTACCAGTGCCACCCAATTTCTTGCCTCTAAATTTGTCTTCCTCGTTATCGTCCTCTTCTCAGATTTTGACAAAAGATGGGTTTGAACTGTCCTTTGTATAACTCGAGCTCGTACTCGATTATTTCAGTATCTACAGGGTGTCCCAAAAAAATTGTGCTCCATTTGCCTGCAGATTGTGACGAAACGGAAAAAGATCCTCGCCAAACCTGTGGATGATTTTGCTCTTCAGATGTTCAAATAAAATTTGCTACCATCCCCGTAAAAATCCGTTGACAAATGATGGAGCTATGATCTTCAGAAGACCAAATTTGTCTGATGACTGAAACCAGCGGTCGGCCATTTTGTCTTACTATTTTGCAGCGATAAACAGCTTCATGGATGAACCCAAATAGAATTTTCCAATGCCATAACTCTCGCAAAAATCCAAATAATCATCAAGGAGTTCATTGACATTTTTGCGAAAGCTATGAAATTGGGGGCTGTTTCAGTTCATCCATGAAGCTGTTTATCGCTGCAAAATAGTAAGACAAAATGGCCGACCGCTGGTTTCAGTCATCAGACAAATTTGGTCTTCTGAAGATCATAGATCCATCATTTTTCAACGGATTTTTACGGGGATGGTAGCAAACTTTAATTTAACATCTGAAGAGCAACATCATCCAACAATTTAGCAAGAATCTTTTTCCATTTCGTCACAATCTTCAGGTAAACGGGGCACCATTTTTTGGGACACCCTGTATAGATTTACAGCGTATTCGTGCCTCAAATCATTTAAGAATCAAGGAATTTTTGTACATTGTAATTCTGTTTCTATTCAAAAGGTCCAACGCAAATCAGCGTTTGGTTGCTAATAATTTTCTTCTAGACGTTTGTTGTCACCACCAAACGAACGATCCATTAAAAATTTCCAAAACTTTTTTTCATTTTAATTTTCGAATCGAGAAGTCATGTTAAATTTGGTTGATATCAATTAGCTTCCAGACACTTGTAGACAAATTGAATAAGACGAGGCTAATCATATGAACAATTCAGAACAAAATTCCGAATTTTCAAATAGCCTAGAGATGGATTTTTGAATCTTGAAGCAGTGTTAAGTTTCCTTGATATTGATTAGCTTCCAGACACTTGCTGGCAAATTGAATAAAACTAAGCTATCGAATGAGCGATGCGGACAGAATTTCAAAAAGATCCAATTGGCCCAGAGTTGCATTTTTGAAGTCGTTGCATTTTTTAAATTTCGGTTGATACGTTGATATCAATTCGCTTTGAGACAGGTTTTGACAAATTGAATAAGAATAAGCCAGCGAATGAAAAATGCAGTAAACATTTCAAAACCACCCTCTTTTTGTATTTTTGAAGCACGAAGCCTTTTACAATTTGGGTTGATAATAATTAGCTTCCAGGTACTTATTGGCAAACTGAATATAATTAAAGACCCTGTGCTCCCCATGATCCTTTGCCTGAGTGCGAACCATCAAAACATCATATTGGCTGTAAACAACGTAGTTTGAACATAGTGAACGAACATATTGAACGAACATAAATAGCGACAGGGAACAAAGCTGCCCTTGCCCTAAGCCTCCAATTATTTTCAGGAATGTCTGTTGTTTGAAATCAAAAGCGATTGCATGGCAACATTCATTCGAAGATTGGAAAGCTAATACAGCCTCGTGATTGCTAGGCCAAAATCATTTTCATACAGTATGAAATTCAACGTGACACTGCAAAGGATCATGGGGAGCACAGGGTCTTTAAGCCTGCGAATGAACAATCCTGGTAAAAATTCCCAAAGCCAGTTTAGATTTGGATTGTAGATTTGGATTGTAGAAGCTCGAGTAGTCTTGGGTGCAGTAATACTTTGCCACTTTTCTACTTTGCTACAAGTCTAGAAGAATAGCTTTGTTTAAATTTGGTTTTATAATATTTATACTGGGTAAAGCATTCAGTTTATGCTGTTTTACAATTTACCCTGTTGAAAATTTACAGAAGGAAAAACTATCAAAATGTTACAAATAATCTCATAGAAAACTAAAATAGATATTATTATCAATAACTGATTTCCGTAGATATAATCATATGACATGATAAATATGAAAGAGAGAATCACCTAAATCGTAAAGTTTGCTATGCTTTTTTTATGTTTTTAATGTGGGGGGGGGGGGCAATTTTGTACCCAAGCTCAGATGATTCCACATTGTTGCACCTTTATATGAGAAGATTTTTTGGGCATAAGCAGATTTACGCATGGGAATTTCTGAAGCAGTTAATAGCAGCTCATAACTGCTCGTTTTTGTATTCAAATTTCGAAATGAATAAATTTGAGAAATAGTCAAATTTCTTTTGCAAACAAAATTAAAGGAACAATCCAGTAAAAATTTCAGAAACTAAGCAAACTTAAATTTGAATTTTAGAAGCTTGGAGAAGTCTTAAATACAGTGCTATAATTTGCTAACAGTATAGAAGTATTGAGGCTACAATATGTCTTTCTAGGGAAAACCCAAGTTTGTTTTCAAATAAAATCAAATAACAATCCGCTAAAATTTCCAAAACTTAGCGAACTTAAATTTGAATTTTAGAATCATCATCATCATCATCATCATCATCAATAATTTATTTACAGTAGGCAAGAAATAGAATAGCTAATTTACAGCTAATTAAGGCCTAATTTAATACATATTTACAATTTACAATCTAGAAAAAGAAAAAAGAATATTAAAATGGGCAATATATATTACAGGAAAGATACACACTAATTGTCTATCCTGTTAGAAACCCAACTTGCGGCATGTATGTTTTGCAGAGTCTACAGTTGCATTTATTTCCATTCCAACATCTAATTTGTTTTTTAAAAATGGGAAGGGTGTTTGCGTGTTTTATTTCCTGCGGTAAAAACTGCCACAGTTTAATTCCAAGGTAAGTTATGGACTCAACTCCGAAGGAAGTGGTTCGTACCTTTGGGAGTTGAGCGTCATTACCATGCCTCAGATTGTAGCTGATATTTCGCTGCATGAAAATATCCTTCATGAATGGTGGAAGCTTGGAGAAGTGATATAATTTGCTAACAGTCTAGAAGAATAGCAGCTCATAACTGCTCGTTTTGTATGGAATACTCAAGTTTTTTTCAAAAGAGATCAACTGAACAATCCAGTAAAAATTTCAAAAACTAAGCAAACTTACATTTGAATTTTAGAAGCTTGGAGATGTCTTGAATACAGTGATATAATTTGCTAACAGTCTAGAAGAATAGCAGCTCATAACTGCTCGTTTTTGTATGGAATGTTCAAGTTTTTTTTCAAAAGAGAGCAACTGAACAATCCGTTAAAAATTTCAAAAACTATCAAACTTAAATTTGAATTTTAGAAGCTTGGAAAAGTTTTAAATACAGTGATATAATTTGCTAACAGTCTAGAAGAATAGCAGCTCATAACTGCTCGTTTTTGTATGGAATGTTCAAGTTTTTTTCAAAAGAGATCAACTGAACAATCCGTTAAAAATTTCAAAAACTAAGCAAACTTATATTTGAATTTTAGAAGCTTGGAGATGTCTTGAATACAGTGATATAATTTGCTAACAGTCTAAAAGTACTGAGGCTGCAATATGTCTTCGTAGAGAAAATCCAAATTTTTTTCAAACAAAATCAAATGACAATCCGCTAAAATTTCAAAAACTAAGCCAACCTAGATTTGAGTTTTAGAAACTTGAAATACTCTTAAGAAAACTACAAGTCTGTCGCACATTAGATGTCAGGTGAGATTTGCGATAACGCAAAATTACTGATGCAAAACTCTTAAATAGTTTTACCAGCAGATATTTTCGCGCGACATCTAACGTGAAGCAAACTTTACTCTTATTTGTAGACAGAAAAATTGAACATCCGTATCGTGAGTGTTTCTACGAAATATTCAAGTACTGTGGGTATCCTTTGTTTATGGAAGCTAATTATGTCCACCTGTACTTGATATTTTCCCGCATTTAATCAAAAATGTCCTTTGTTTATCGTTTTGAATCTCCGGAAGCCGGCTTTCATTCTCGTCGGAAATAGAGAAATCCGTGGAAACATATTGCTTTCATTTGCGGAGATAAGAAAGCTAGTTTAAATCCTAAGAGCCGCAAGAATTTTGCTTGTGAGGTTGGAGTTATGTAAAAGCAAGGAAATGAGTGATTTGCAGCTTATTCGCAAATTTCGCATGACCCAAGAAAGCTATTTTTAAACCTCAGGACCGACGGTTCTCGTTCGTTTTATCCCGGGTACATATGGCTTTCCGGGCTTTCCTCTTACGGAAAGCCATGATCCAAGAAATCTATTTTTAACCCTGAAGACCACAGGAGTTGTGCTTGCAAGGGTGGAATTCCGTAAGAACAACGAAAGGAGCGATTTGCGATCCGTAATTATCTATTGCTGGCAAAGACAGAAGGTTCGCATTTGCTAAATTATTGCTGCGAAGCAGCATAGTATTCTTGGTCAATGACTTTTCGCAATCGATTCTGTTTGTATGTATGTTTGTATGTATGTATGTATGTATGCATGCATGTATGTATGTATGTATGTATGTATGTATGCATGTATGTATGTATGTATGTATGTATGTATGTATGTATGTATGTATGTATGTATGTATGTATGTATGTATGTATGTATGTATGTATGTATGTATGTATGTATGTATGTATGTATGTATGTATGTATGTATGTATGTATGTATGTATGTATGTATGTATGTATGTATNATTTTTTCCAGGCCTAGTTGTGGCTGTCAAATGATATCACTGCGGTCTCCTTAGCGGTATTAGCGCATGCGTACTATACGTTTTCATGGTCAACAATCTTTGCAATTTTTTAAAATTTAGATCATGATTTGCGTTGCGAAACTCTCCATCAAAACCTTTCAGTTTGTCTATTGCTCACAGATTAATAGACAAGTTGATATTCCCCAAAAAGGTACTCCCGTTGATTATCAGACCTAACGTAAATATTCTGTTTGATCTGTTTTTCAATGATACAGATATCTTTAGAGATGATGAAATGTTTGCTTTCATTACTTAAAGAGTATAAAATTACAGGTTGAAAAACCTTATTCTGAGCTATACTCTTTAAGCAATATCGTAAATCTTGCCTAAGAGCCATTATTTTTAGATTTTTCACTTTCCTACAATGATAGTTTGCATTTCTTTCTGACATTGATGACCAAACTAGAAGGTTAATATACAAAAAGAAATTAATCTTATAATTATCAGTGCTTTTGCAGCATTCTTCAATGACCATGTGTCCATTCCCGCTGTGAATAGCACAATGCATGTTATGTTTAGTTTATCTGTTAAGTGTATTTTAGATTTTATTGTGTATAAAAACAAATTCTTCAAAACCAGGCAGCCCTAAAAAGAGCTAAATTTGCTAATTTTAAAACCAATCACAAGATCAGCTATACCTGATGAAGTAAATTGATCTTAGATCTACTTGCCAAAAAAAGACGTTAAAAATTGTATTTTGTCAAATTTTGGTGATTTTTTAAAACAGGAGTACTTTTTGGGACACCCGGTAGTAGTAGCTCTAACCAGGACGAGAACGCTTGCACAGGCTAACGATAGTTTTGTCGGCTAAAAATTATGAAATCTAAACTACAATCAGGGTTGAGAAGCTTCGTGTGTAAGAAGGAAAATCAAAATCTGGAAAGGAGAGGGATGCAATTGCAGACTATGTAGACCTTTCGTGGCTCAGGTTGGGTTCCTGAGCGGATAGAAATTTGCTGCACTGTGTGTAAATATAAAAAAGAAAACATTGTAAATATTGGAACCATTGTAAATATTGTACAAATCTATTGTCAAGTATTCTGTATTGTAATTTTTTTCTTTTTTTTTAACAATTTTACTTTGTTAGATAGTAGGCTTGAATTAGCTTTATTTTATAGCTATTTATATGTATGCCTACTTTAAATAAATCGATAATAATACTAATAATAACAATAAAGGACAGCAGGGTCTAATTCCCATTGAAGTAGTTTAAAACCTAATTGCTACATTTTAAAGATGTGTATGTATGTATATAATTATTTCAACTGGATAACAATATGAATGGTATAAATAGTATAGTGGTCCAGCGTCAACCTCGAACCCAGGGTAACAATGGGCGGCTGAAGACACTGATTGCCCTGGAATCGAGGTTGGTCCAGCGTAATAGTAACAAGCTAACAAGCTAAACAAAGATTACAGTGGGAATAAATGTTACAAGCAATGATAACAGACACTTATTAAAATACACTCATTTGATTAAAGACCCATTGTCAACCGGCATGCTTTGGGTGGACCAACAATACCACAATGCAATTCTTGACTGTCAAAAACAAAGCAAACTCTTTCAAATTTATGACTGAAGAGCCCCCGTACAACACAAAACCTTACAACAAAACACAAGACGTAATTCATCTAATAAAACAAACACAAACACAAGCTCCTATTCTACAAGGTGATCTTTATCATGTTTTCTTTGTCTTTTTGATAAAAGTTATATTTTAGAAGCTATACAATTTTTAGATCCTCTCTTGCAATATTTGAATGCAATTTGCCTCAGCAAATGATTTCAGATCACATGCGGAAAGGCTTTAATGGGGCCTTTGTTTGTGTTGCTTGATTTTGGCAAATGACCTCAACGGCTTTGTGTTGCTTGCACGGGGCTTTTTCAGTCAACAAGGTTGAAAAGAGTTTGTTTTGAGTTGACAATCAAGAATTGCATTGTGGTATTGTTGGTGTTCCCAAAGCATGCCGGTTGACAATGGGTCTTTAAGGAAGAAAGATTACTTTATCAAATATGATTTTAACATTATCTTGAATTGTGCCATATTGTTTATTTCATTTATGCTTGCTAGCAGTAAGTTCCATGTTCTTATGGCCGATTGTTGAAACATTATTTGGTCTTCTGTTGCTACCAGTTCAACTTGAAAATCTTGAAAATCCCAGGGGGGACACTCCGCACATGCACATACGGGGAGGTAAGTCCGATATTTCTGGGTCAGAATATTGCCGAAAGTGATATTTTTGGGTCCATAGATACTGAAATTATGGGCATCTATTTTTTGGCATCAAATATAGTTGAACTGATATTTCTGCGTTTTGTAGAGGCAATCCTCACCTCAAATTTGCATTGTTTCAGGATATTCTATGTGCGTTAACAGGTGTCTAAGTATAGAATGAGCTGATATTTTGGGTTGCAATGAATCTGAACTGATATTTTTGGGTTGCCTGAAAATTTCTCGGACTGACCTCCCCGTACGTGTATGTGCTGATTGTCCCCCCTGGGGAAAATCTGCTCTACTTTTTGCTCTTGTAGTCACTGATGGTTGTTTTCTACAAGTCAAAGAACAATTCTAGCCTCTGGTCCTTCTTGCGTTTGCATGGAAACTAATTTGAATTTGAAGCTGCTCTTTCACATAAAACCAATTTAGTTTTGCTAGCAGGGAATCGGTTATTCTTTCACGATAATTACAGGTGCCGAAATCAAGGGACATTGAAACATTAAAGATTCCGAATCTTGCTGGAGTTGAAATATGATTAGGTCTTTTGCAGCTGTGCTAGGACGGTGTTCTTTACCTAAAAGAAAACTATTTCACAACTTCACTGTCTTCTTGATTCCAATGAGGTGAATTGCTGCTGAGAATTGTGACCAATAGCAGCTATGATGCACCTGCTTATGCCCTGATACAAAAGCTGAAGTGGCCAACTATTGCTGAAGTTATCAACGGAAAGATCTATCAGCGGAAAATCTATCAGGGACGATCTATCAGCGGAAGATCTATCAGCGGAAGACCTATCTGCTCAAAACTTATTATCGTTTCGGGGATATTTTGGTTCATCTGGCGAAAAAGTTTCTGCTTGTCTATTACGAGACCTCTTCGGCTGCTGTTTTATTTTTCATTACTTTATTTTAAGTAGGCTGATAGATTT
>REGM01000050.1:377627-404214 GCA_004194415.1 Aurelia aurita
ATTTCGCAACTTAACTGTCTTCTTGATTCTAATGAGGTGAATTGCTGCTGAGAATTGTGACCAATAGCAGCTATGATGCACCTGCTTATGCCCTGATACAAAAGCTGAAGTGGCCAACTATTGCTGAAGTTATCAACGGAAAGATCTATCAGCGGAAAATCTATCAGGGACGATCTATCAGCGGAAGATCTATCAGCGGAAGACCTATCTGCTCAAAACTTATTATCGTTTCGGGGATATTTTGGTTCATCTGGCGAAAAAGTTTCTGCTTGTCTAATACGAGACCTCTTCGGCTGCTGTTTTATTTTTCATTACTTTATTTTAAGTAGGCTGGAAAGATTTCTAGCTATATTACAGCTAATTTAGGCCTAATGTGCATGCCGCATCCAGGCATGGGACCCCTAGTTTCACTCTCTTCCGAAGGACGGTGAAGTGAGTTGCTTGGTCAGGCATCTGGAAGGTCACCCATCCGGATTTTGACCTCACGCGACCAAGCTTAACTTCAGTTACCTAACGGAAACTGTATAAGCCGCTCGGCCACTCACCCCACAATGAATGTTCGGCGTTCGGCTGCTCAAGGACAGCGTGATGCGAGGCTGCTGCTGACATAGATAGGAGGCTGTATAAAACGAGCGAGAAGAAAAAGAAATACGGGCTTCATGTAAGCACTGCCGAAAGCTGTATTTCCAAAGAAATGACGTAATTTGCGAAATGGTCTACTGTGCATTATCTCCAACGGCGAAACTTAGTTTTGACTCTCTTTGGATAGACTGATAAATATTTTATAAGTTTGTCTTAAAGATTCATTTGACTAATACAAAGTGATTATAGATCTTTCGTGCAAAACTAGGTTTCACAAAACTGTGCAAGAAACAGGCAGGATAAAAACAGCCAGCAATTGAGCCAATTCTGAGATAGCGCATTTTGAAGGCGAACTGGGCAGAGTGATTTTTGCATACAAATGAATATTTCTCGAAAAAGAACAAAAACATCATTGGCGAGACAGTCAATGTGTTGAAAAGAACAATTACAACATCAGCGCAACAGTCATCAGCGTAATAGGTTCCACATCTTTAAAAAGGTCGATGTAAAATTCTGTGACTTATTTCTTTGAATAGAATTTCTTGAAAGAAACTTTAGCTACTTTGCTATATTTTTAGCCTACTTAAAATAAAGATGAAGTAATGAATGAATGAATGAAAATAGAAAATTAACGCTAAATATGGCGGTTCCAAGGACTCCATAGTGTTTTGCTGCAAAGCATGCTGGCAAAAAGCTCCTTGACGACCACCTAACGACGTAAATATTTTGGTCTGCCGTTTCGACTAGCTAGCTTGAATTCGAATCGACCTTGAATTCGAATGCAACTCGTTTCGAAAGGAAACCTTTCAAAAGCAGAAGGAGTAAAATTTTGATTCGAATTGAAGTTTCGCGTTCGAATTACAAAATTTTTGCTAATTGTTTACATTGATTACTTGTTCCGAACTTTATCACGACTAGCTAGTCGAAACGGCAGACCAAAATTTCTATGTCATTAGGTGGTCGCCAGGGAGCTTTTTACCAGCATGCTTTGCGTGGCCGCCATCTTTAGCGTTATTGTCTATTGTTTCCTTCTACAGCATGGATCACGGAGAACAGCCCTGACCAAACAAGCTAAAAAAAATTTGCCAAACATTTGAGATTTATTTCCCAAGCCATGTTCGTTTGTTGGCCCATATCGCAAACATTGCGTAAAAAGCAGATTTTGTTTGACAATTTTTTGAAAAATTCAGAATCATTTTCTGCTTGTCACAACCAATAAATGTTTATCAACAAATATTTTGCTACATGACCAAACCGACAAAAATTTGCCAGACTTGCAACTTCTCACATTTTTGGCAAAGGCTATTTGGTAAACTTTCAGATTTGCTCGCCAAGCAATGTTTTTCCCGTTAAGCCACGTCGCAAACATTGCTTGGCAACAAGAAAAAATTCAGAAGCATTTTCTGCTTGTCACTAGCAAAAATCGTTTGTCAAGCTATATCTTGCTACTTGGCAAAACCGACAAAAATTTTTCCTTAATAGCAAATCTCAAATTTTTGGCAAAGGTTATTTGGCAAACTTTCAGATTTGCTTGCGAAGCAATGTTTTCCTGTTAAGCCACGTCCCAAACATTGCTTGGCAACAAGAATAGGGCTGAATTTATTGGGCAATGTTTATGAAAAAATTGAAAGACATTTTTTCTTTGTCACAAGCAAAAATGTTTGTCCAGCAATATTTGCTACGTGGCCAAAGGCCAAAGGGACAAACATTTGCTGTGCGAGCAAATTTCAAATATTTGACAAACAATGCCTGGTCGTTTGTCGCGCACTTTTGACAATTCATTAATTTTACTGAGTGCCCCAAAAAGTACTCCCGTTTAAAAACTCGCTAAAACTCGATTATTTAACCTATCATAAAATTTTCTGTTTGATCTCTTTTGTTAATGATCCAAATATATTTAAAGATGATGAAATGTTTGTTTTCATTACTTGAAGGGTATAAAATGACAGGTTCAAAAACCTTATTCTGAGCTATACGCTCTAAGCAAATTCATAGATCATGCCTAAGAGCCATTATTTTGATATTTTTCAGTATGCGTTGCTTTCTGACATTTATGATATGACCAACCTAGAAGCTTAATATACAAAACGAAACAAATCTGGTAATCATCAATGCTTTTTGCAGTATACTTCAAAACCCAGGCAGCCCTAACAAGAACTAAATGTGCTAATTTTAAAACCAATCACAGAATCAGCTATACTTGGGAAAATGATTTGGTCTTTGATCCACTTGTCAAAAAATAAATGTATAAGATTTTTTTTTTATATTCATCTAAAATTTTACAATACATGTTACTACCTACTATACCTTCTAATTACTATACAACTATACAACACTACAGGGACGATACCAGGGAGAGCAAAAGACTATGACTACCCCCCGGCCATTACATAAAACATGCAACTAGATTACAAATAAGTATACAACTACAAACATGTTACACCTAATAAACGATTAAATACTGATAAATGCTAAAACATATAAACGACACTACTAACGATTAAAAACTAATGGATACTATACTAGATTCTGTCTGACATTAGATGTTAGGTCAGGGTTGTGGTGGATGGAATATTGACACGAGCGCAAACTCGTTCTTGTAGTTTTAAAGATCGGCCATGTAATCAAAATCTGGTGATTTTTCAAACAGGAGTATTTTTTTGGGACACCAGGCGGGACACCAGGTAGTTAGTACTTCTATATTTGACTGAGTGACGTTAAAGGATTTCAAATGTTCCAAAAGAAAACAGAACTGAAGCACTCCGTAAGAACCTTGAAAACCCCTGTTTGCACCNATCTGTTTCTTGAGCTATAAGCGAGTTTCTTAAAATTTTCGATCTTGAAAACACTGAAAAGAATAAATATAAAAGTGGATCAAATTTTCTAAAGACTCGACATGAATGGACAAAGATAAAACTTTTTCATGGTGATTTGGGGATTTAGAAATCGATTAGTTATAATCTGCTGCATGAGCGTTAAGTTCTGGAGAAGTTGCAATGATGCGCCACGCCAAGTCGTTCCCTGCATGGCAATTCAACGAGACTATGTTTGCTCGACCTCATGGCGCTTCACTGTGTGTCTTTTTAACCCCCTTGACACAGGAACGCAGTACCTGCACCAAAGTATAAATTCAATGAAGTTTTAAAAGTAAAGACATTTCTTTGTATCACTAAAAGCAATCTTACATTTCTCCCAACGCTGAACTAACGCTCGTGCAGCAAGTTATAACTAAATCGATTTCTAAATCCTCGAATTACAACGAAAGTTCTCTCTTTGTCCATTCATGTCGAGTCTTTAAAATTTGATAGGCGTTTTTTGATCATTTTCAGACCCCGTTTACACTTTACCGGTACAACTTTGGATCCGTAACAAAATTGTAACGGATCAGCCTCCCATTTACACTGTTTCTGCTACTCCGTTACACTTTTTCCCTTCGATCTGTAGAATAAGTTTATTCTGAAGCAGTGTAAATGCTTTTGAACCGTAACAACTTTGTAACGGGTCAAAACTGTACCGGTACTGTGTAAACGTGTTCTCAGGGTTTTCTATACCAAAGATTTTAAGAAACTCTCTTATAGCTCAATAGACAGATAACTAAAAAATTTATAAAACATCTTAGCTAAAGATTAAGACATAAATCTCCAAAAACGGTCCAGTGCACAAGTTGTCGTGGCCTGTCAAATGTGGATTGCTTTTTTGGCGCACCAGGTAGAATTCTTTTACTCAATTTCTATTTTCACGGTTTCCACTGCCGTATGCGTTCTCTGCTGTGTGACTCAGATATATGACGGATTCTCTGAAGTTATCTAATTCAAGACCTTGTCGTACATGATATGAATCATAGTTTGCTTAAAAGATGTTTGACACCACATTCACATGTGAATTTGTATGGCACCATAATAAGTCTCTTCCATGTATAGGGCATTTTCTGAGGTTCTAATTGGCATGGTCTCAAAAATTTTCCCGGGGTACCCCTGCATCCCCATTAGAGCTCTCTTCGCGTCTCTCACAACCCCTATAACATGATCGCTTCTTGGTCACTGCGTAAGGGCCCACCCACATTAAGTTCCTAAGGGCCCCGAGTGTCTCCGTTACGCCACTGATGGGCAGAGTGATTTTTGTATACAAATGAATATTTCTCGAAAAAGAACAAAAACATCATTAGCGAGACAGTCAATGTGTTGAAAATAACAACAACAACATCAGCGTAACAGTCGATGAGAACAGAGAATAGGTTCCACATCTTTAAAAAGGTCGATGTAAAATTATGCGACTTATTTCTTTGAATGGAATTGCTTGAAAGAAACTTTAGCTACTTAGCTATATTTTTAGCCTACTTAAAATAAAGATGAAGTAATGAATGAATGAATGAATGAAAATAGAAAATTAACGCTAAAGATGGCGGCTCCAAAGACTCGATAGTGTTTTGCTGCAAAGCATGCTGGTAAAAACTCCTTGACGACCACCTAACGACGTAAATATTTTGGTCTGCCGTTTCGATGATTCGAATTGAAGTTTCGCGTTCGAATTACAAAATTTTTGCTATTTGTTTACATTGATTACTTGTTTCGAACTTTACCACGACTAGCTAGTCGAAACGGCAGACCAAAATTTCTATGTCGTTAGGTGGTCACCAGGGAGCTTTTTACCAGCATGCTTTGCGTGGCCGCCATCTTTAGCGTTATTGTCTATTGTTTCCTTCTACAGCATGGATCACGGAGAACAGCCCTCATAGGTAACAAGCAGATCTTGTTTCCCAATTTTTTGAAAAATTCAGAAGCATTTTCTGCTTGTCACAACCAATAAATGTTTATCAAAAAATATTTTGCTGCATGACCAAACCGACAAAAATTTGCCAGACTTGCAACTTCTCAAATTTTTGGCAAAGGTTATTTGGCAAACTTTCAGATTTGCTTGCCAAGCAATGTTTTTCCCGTTAAGCCACGTCGCAAACATTGCTTGGCAACAAGAAAAAATTCAGAAGCATTTTCTGCTTGTCACTAGCAAAAATCGTTAGTCAAGCTATATCTTGCTACATGGCCAAACCAACAAACATTTTTCCTTGATAGCAAATCTCAAATTTTTGGCAAAGGATATTTGGCAAACTTTCAGATTTGCTTGCCAATCAATCTTTTCCCGTTTAGTCACGCCGCAAACATCGCTTGGCAACAAGACTATGGCTGAATTTATTGGGCAATGTTTTTGAAAAAATTGAAAGACATTTTTTCTTTGTCACAAGCAAAAATGTTTGTCCAGCAATATTTGCTACGTGGCCAAAAAGAAACAAACATTTGCTGTGGGAGCAAACTTCAAATATTTGACAAACAATGCCTGGTCGTTTGTCGTGCACTTTCGACAATTCATTAATTTTACTGAGTGCCCCAAAAAATACTCCCGTTTTAAAACTCGCTAAAACTCGATTATTTAACCTATCATAAAATTTTCTGTTTGATCTCTTTTGTCAATGATCCAAATATATTTAAAGATGATGAACTGTTTGTTTTCATTACTTGAAGGGTATAAAATGACTGGTTCAAAACCTTATTCTGAGCTATACGCTCTAAGCAAATTCATAGATCATGCGTAAGAGCCATTATTTTGACATTTTTCAGTATGCGTTGCTTTCTGACATTTATTATATGACCAACCTAGAAGCTTAATATACAAAACGAAATAAATCTGGTAATCATCAATGCTTTTTGCAGTATACTTCAAAACGCAGGCAGCCCTAACAAGAACTAAATGTGCTACTTTTAAAACCAATCACAGAATCAGCTATACTTGGGAAAATGATTTGGTCTTTGATCCACTTGTCAAAAAATAAATTTATAAGATTTTTTTTTTATATTCATCTAAAATTTTACAATACATGTTACTACCTACTATACCTTCTAATTACTATACAACTATACAACACTACAGGGACGATACCAGGGAGAGCAAAAGACTATGACTACCCCCCGGCCATTACATAAAACATGCAACTAGATTACAAATAAGTATACAACTACAAACATGTTACACCTAATAAACAATTAAATACTGATAAATGCTAAAACATATAAACGACACTACTAACGATTAAAAACTAATGGATACTATACTAGATTCTGTCTGACATTAGATGTTAGGTCAGGGTTGTGGTGGATGGAATATTGACACGAGCGCAAACTCGTTCTTGTAGTTTTAAAGATCGGCCATGTAATCAAAATCTGGTGGTTTTTCAAACAGGAGTATTTTTTTGGGACACCAGGTAGTTAGTACTTCTATATTTGACTGAGTGACGTTAAAGGATTTCAAATGCTCCAAAAGAAAACAGAACTGAAGCACTCCGTAAGAACCTTGAAAACCCCTGTTTGCACCGGCATAACGGAATAACCAGACCTAGGACCCATAGGACCAAGACCCCAACGGATCGGACCCCAGGGGAATGCCCTTATCCTCGCTTTGACTTTGCATAGGAAAGCAATCGCACGAAGGGAACGATAGACTGATTACCTCAGTCCCAGTTTCGCTTCGTTTATTGAATTGGATGAAGGCACTCCGCTGCAACTGGGGAAAACTTTTACAATCTAATGCCATAATACAGAATAGAGAGGGTTTTAAAACTGTGACTCAGAAGGGAAGGGTTTATTAGAGAGGGGGTCTAAACTAAATAGAGCTTTTACGGTACAAGAAAACAAATGTCAAATGATCTCCTGGAATGACAAAATCTGAGGCTTTTCGTTTGCAAAGAGGCAGGAATTTCCACTATAATGCTTTCATCAAAGCAAATAGGGTCAATTCGTGCTTCTTTCCTAATCCGTTGTGTTTTGGGAATGGGTGCCATTAACATTCCCAAAGTTATTTCTATGTCTTTAATGACTTTTGAGATTTCCCCACATCTGACAATTATTACTGTTACAATAAACATTGGAAACAGATATGTTATGAAAAGGCTCCGTGCTAAATAATTTTGCAGTCCCAACTTGCAAAGAGCATGCAGGGGCTAGCTTCAAGTCCTGAAATCGAAGAGATGAAACATGACATTGATGGTATCACTACATTACTGCTACTTCTTGAATCGCCAAGCAAGGCAGAGAGGTAAAGTTTGCTACTAGCTAATGATTTTTTCTTACAACTGCTCTATTTTATGAGAAGCCTTCAGAAGGCCTCTTAGGTTTTGATTATTGCAGCTTAAAAATGATTTATGATTTAACCCAACCCAGTAAGATTTATGCTCTTAAGACAGAGATGCTGTGTACACCTTACCTTAGGCCAATTTGGCAATCCCAATGGCCGTCGAAAATTTACAGGAGGGCCTATTAAGCCAGATTATGCCGGGCCGCGTGGCGAGGCTTTGTTCCTTTCAGCTGGAAGGAATTTTGTCTTTAATGATTATGTTGGTCATGATTTGATATATATAATTGTGCATTTGTTGTGGCATCCAGAAGGTACTTCTTTTCAGTACTGGTATTCTCTTCCGTTGGAGCGAAACTTCTGCGCCGCCATTACAAAACAAACTCACGAAGGACAGGAATGGGCATTCCCCTGGGGTCCGGTCCGTTGGGGTCTTGGTCATATGGGTCCTAGGTCTGGTTATTCCGTTATGCCGTTTGCACCCGGCTGTTTCTGAAATCCAAATTAGTTGTTTGAACACTGTTGTTTATTCAAGTTTTTCTCTCTCAAACTGATTGATTTTCAATTGAGAATCGATAAGGAATTATTTTTAAAACATCATTTACGTCAATACTCGTGAAACTTTGTACCGCATGGAATTGTGGAGGCCATTAAACAGCTACACCTTTTTCTTACGAAATCACGCGTACGAGCAAACGTATACTTTACCCGCCTAATTTGTGTTTTTTGTGTGTCAAATCTCGCGTGAGCGGCCATGTTGTTTTGAATGACTGACCTTAACCGCCTGCGCATATTGCTTCGCAGTGTACTGCGTTATCACAGGGGAACAAAGGGAAATGATAACGCAGTACACTGCGAAGCACTATGCGCAGGCGGTTAAAGTCAGTCATTCAAAACAACATGGCCGCTCACGCAAGATATGACACACAAAAAACACAAATTAGGCGAGTAGAGTATACGTTTCCTCGTGCGCGTGACGAAATTAGCTACACCACCATCGACTTTTTTAGTGTATTGTAACTAGGACAGGTCATCATTTTTTTTTCATCATTAATTTATTCATACAGAAGGCGAGAATTAATTATAGCTAAATTTACAGCTAATTTAAGCCTACTCTACAATACAATATATACAATATTAAAGAAAAAATAAATTAAAATATATTAAGGCTAATTACATGAGGATAAAAGGTGTGGCTACTAGGAGAAGATTTGGCAGAGAGAGAGAGAAGGTCACAACGATTAATAGGTCTTTTAAAGGCTTGTGAGTTGTAAGTTATAAGAAGGGGGAGACTGAGCATGCGAGGTTGTTCCAGAGGAGTGATTCTCTAGGATTTATGGAACTTGAATGTAAGACAATGCGAGTTCTTGTAGTAGCTACAGAGTAAGGATGGTTTGTCAGGGAAGATCTTGTGGAACGGTTTGCTCTCAGAGGCTCAGACATGATACTTCTGAGTCCTTGACAGCAACGTCCGTGGTAGTAGCGATAGAAACGAGACACGATGAGACACAGCGCCTGTGAGCAAGAGAATCTAAGTTTCTTGTCAGGTTTTGATCACTGATGAGACGAATGTAGAAAGGCCAGATCATTTCGCATTTTTTAATATGATTTTATTATTTGATATAATCGCTGCAATTAGAAAAATTCAATGACCTTCCCTTGCTAAATTTATTCTTGTGTGCACTAATTAAACAAACATAGGAAAGCTGCAAAGCTTTGAACTTCTACCTGGTTCGTTTTGAGACCACGCTCCTCCGCAGTGTCTTAGTTAAGGAAGAAAAACATATTTATTAAAAGAGTAGATTTATTTAAAAAATAGCTATAGTAACGAATCTAGTAACGAAAGAAATATGAAAAATATATTTATTTAAAAAATAGACTTACTAGCGAATTTATTAAAGATACTTTTTTGCAGAATTTTGCAGTTTCACCAAATGCAGTAACGCCAAAATATAAGCCGCTGTATTATCTATGTTGTTGTTTATCTGCAACAAACGCTATTAACCCTTTTAAAAATATAGAAAAAATTTCAATACAACGCTAGAACCCTTTCTTTAAAAATTGACTTGACTTTTACACTGCTGGAGAACAATGGAGTCATTGTCATCATCATCATCATCATCATCATCATCATCATCATCATCATCATCCATTTATTTTAAGTAGGCTAAAACCAAGAATAGCTAATTTACAGCGAATTAAGGCCTACTATCATAAGCGTACGGGAAAATCAAATCCGGGGGGGGGGGTTGCCCGATAAAAAGTCAATTGTTTACCAAAGTTTTTGCCCGACTTAAGGCGGATTTTTGCCCGAAAACTGCTGATTTTTGTAAATTTTTCCAACTTTGGGGAGGCTGCCGCCCTCCCAGCCCCCTTGGCTCGTACGCGCTTATGCCTACTATTTACAATTTACATAATTTACAATTCAATTTAAAATTAAACTATCAAGATGGAAAAATGTATGTTACAGGATAAAAACAGGTTGAAAGTCTATCCTGTTAGAAACCCAACTTTTGGGATATATATTTTGCAGAGTCTGTTTTTGAAGCATCCACTTGTTTCATCTTATGCTGATTTTGAAGCATCCATCTTGTTCCACCTTGTGCTGTTTTTGAAGCATCCATTTATTTAACATTTCCTGTGCCATAAATCAGCAACCACTTGTTAGATTGGGTCAAACAGGGTCTCAAACTCTAAGTGGAAGCCTATCCTATGCAACTGTGTAAAAACGGAACAATGGAAGTTACAGCTCCTCCACAACAGCCACAGAAACGCAGCACAATTATTCTGGGACACAGTATTACTTTTCAATTAAATTGACCGTAACTGATAATATCAGCTAAGGGGGAGCTTTTTATCAATAGACGGCATGCATGAGAAATTTCCTGTACCGGATTTTGCAGATCATTGATAAGAAAAAGATGGAGCGTTGTCAACGAGATTTTCTTATCATGTTTTGATTCAAAAAGCGTTACTTTTCAAATTTGTTCGAACGGTTTTGATCTTTGGTATGATAAAGTCGCTGTGCTTGAAATTCAACTTAGCACGGAAGAAGTAATTTCAGAAATATTTCAGAAGTATTTGCATATTTCTTTATTCTTTCTGGATTTAAATTGGCTGTAGGAAGCATATAAAGGCAATTTCTGAGGTTGCATGATGCATCTTTAGGGCATGCTATAAATCTCTTCTTCGAAAATTTGATAAATGTATTCTGTAAACAAGGTATCTTTTTAGTATAAAGTTGATCAATACTTGTTTCAAGTTTATTTATTCTAAACTGGAAAATTTAGTAATCTGAAGAGCGGACTTTCCCTAGGTCAGAGTATTTGTGTTAAAATGATTAGCTACTGGGTGAGCAAAAAGACTTAATTGAAATTTGATACCCACGTAAAGTCCTTGTGTGTCAAAGCAAACAGGAGTGTTAGTGCATTCTCTAGGGTTGCAAGATATCTTCAGCAACCTCAAAAACGGTTACTGTGCAATTCGTTTGTTATTCAGATCCACAAACGAGCACTACGTGTTTTGTTTGACAACTATGATGCACCATTTGCTGACCTTCTTGTCAGAAATAATGAAAAAACTGTCCATGTTCAGAATTTACAAAGACTGATGATAGAGATTTACAAAACATTACATCACGTGAACCCTCTATTTCTTTCGGAGTTATTCCAGAGAAGAGAGGTCAGATATAATCTCAGAATGATATGCACAGTTTTACTTCCAAGCACATCCACCGTGGCCTTTGGCATGAACTCTATATGTTTTAGGAGTAGTATACTTTGGAACAGCATACCTGATGTGATAAAAAGCAGCGAAACGGTCTCTTCCTTTTGCAAAAAAATCAAAACATGGGGTGGGGCAGGATGCAATTGTAAATTATGCTGTTGCTCGTAAAATATTATGGTTTGCTGTATAAAGTGTGTATATAAGTTGGCTTTTATTAACTCACTCTCCTAAAGAGTACGAGCTATCAGTAGTTACCGTACCAACTGTAAATAAGAAGTTTATTATCATTATTATTATTATTATTATGCACGTCAAGGGCCAAGTACATTTATAGGTGATCGTTATTTTGTTCTTCTGGGAGAGAGACAATGAAATAACTGTACAGGAAACACTCCACCTGCCAGACCCGGGTTGACGTGCAAGACTCCACCTTCCTATGCAATCCTATATATTTTTCATTTTGTGTTCATATGACGAACGCAACACCACCAATATAATGAGATCTCACCTCACTAGAGGTGAAATCTCACCTAGGTGAGGTGAGATTTGTTTATGTAAGCGACACACCACCTGTGTGGTGAGGTGAATTGGTGTATTTGTTGATTGTTATTGGTTAATTCGTTCTCATTTCATGTGAACAAGACTTTTTACCATCTTGCTTCTCAAGAGGACAGATGAAATGAAAATCCCATACAAACAGTAACTGAAATTTACCTCTCCTGGCAGCTCCGGGTCTGCGAAGTGGGGTGTTTTTCTCTCCTATCAACATGCCCTACTAATACAAACATAATATAGGCCATACTACATATAAACAGACCCTTCTAAAGAATGTCTCACCGAGGGCAAATTTGACCATGGGAACTGCAGACAAATTTCTCTGAAATATCTTGATAATCATATATAATAAAAAGTGAGGGGTAAGATCTCTGGCAGGGGAGGTGAGGCCTGTCCTCATATGAACAGGCCCTACTAATACAAACATAATAAAGTCTCTACTACATATAAACAGCCCCTGCTAAAGAACTCTCACCTAGGGTAAATTTCACTATGGACACTGCACAAGACTTCTCTTGAATATCGTGAAAAATCATATATAATAAAAAGTGAGCGGTAAGATGTTGAAGTTTCTACCGTTGAGTAAAAAAACGCACGACGTTTGAAAAATTACTGCTCCGTGAATAGCAAAGCAATAATATTGGCAAATTTTTTTTTAATAGCTGATATGTTTAATTAGATATTGAAATATACCTGACTGAAATCGGCCACTCCGTTCTGAAATTATGGGGGATCTTCTCGAGATGGCTCCTTAAAAAATCTATAAAGCGGTTAAAAATGATGAAATTTCGTAATTGTTCCAGCAATGACTTGAAAACGTTTTAGCACGTGTGATTCTCTTGGGAGGGTGGAATGCCCTTGAATAAATTTTTTGTACCAGTGGGGATGACTTTTTTCCTTCTCTCAAAGGGATGACTTTTCTCATTCACTGCTAAAACGTTTTCAAATCATAGCTGTAAATGCAGAAATATTAGGGGAATTTGAGGACGATTTTAGGCCGTTTTTCAAGATTTCTCGAAGAGATTTTCTTTATGAAGTCGGAGCCAAATGACCAATTTTAGTAGGGAAAAATTTCTTAAATAAATTGAACATGTCAGGTATTGAATACAATATTAAATTCTGTTACTGTTATGATATCCAGGAAGCAATAGGCTTTCAGAGGGCGTGCGTTTTTTATTCACCGGTAAAAACTTTAACATCATCTTACCGCTCACTTTTTATTATATATGAACATAGGCGTTGAATCTTTGCAAAACTTTCAATTCACCCGGTACCTAAATATGTTTTGATATTGCAGATACCTGCAAGCGTAGTGTACAAGAAAGATTTAGCACGGAAATGTTCTAAAAGATTTGCCTTCTCAGACAAAAATGTGCAGCGTGCTATACCACTAAGCCATCCTTGCACCTTAGATCCTTGTCAAAATTGAGTATAGTTATATCCTTATCAACATTTTGAGTAGAGAGGATTCATATTGTTTTCTTTTCCAAGGTACCAATGATCTGTTTTAGGTAGCTTTGCCTTACACCAAATATGTACAGAGCGTGCCCAAGACAATTGATGTGTCAGCTAATCTCTCCTTGTGTTGCTTTGCACTGTTCTTTAAGGCCTTGCCAACTGGGCGACATTGTTACCCAGCATCTGTTTTTCTGTTCAATATGCTCTGTTGTTTCATGCTTCTCGTCCATGTTGCTTGATGTGGCCAAACCTATCAACAACAAATTACCAAGAACAAATTACAGAGATTTTTTACTAAATCCTTGGAGCTTTACAGACAACAGAGTTGGGTCTTAATTTCCATTTTAGTTGCATAAAACTTTAAATAAAATATCTACTATAACTGAGACATGACCGATGCTGATAACTTAATTAAAAGTTTGGGAATTTTGATAAGAAAGTATTTCCAGTTGAATTAAATTGTTGCCCGACATTGTGGCCAAACTGAGCAACATTCGAGCGAAAGACAGATGTCGTCGTGAAATGTTTTCGAGCATTCTGAAGCTCGGCAAAAAATTTTGTGATGAATCTGGAGGCGTACATGGTGAAGGAACCAAACTGCAGCAACATTCGAGCGAAAGACAGATGTCGCCGTGAAATGTTTTCGAGCATTCTGAAGCTCGGCAAAAAATTTTGTGATGAATCTGGAGGCGTACATGGTGAAGGAACCAAACTGCAGCAACATTCGAGCGAAAGACAGATGTCGCCGTGAAATGTTTTCGAGCATTCTGAAGCTCGGCAAAAAATTTTGTGATGAATCTGGAGGCGTACATGGTGAAGGAACCAAACTGCAGCAACATTCGAGCGAAAGACAGATGTCGCCGTGAAATGTTTTCGAGCATTCTGAAGCTCGGCAAAAAATTTTGTGATGAATCTGGAGGCGTACATGGTGAAGGAACCAAACTGCAGCAACATTCGAGCGAAAGACAGATGTCGCCGTGAAATGTTTTCGAGCATTCTGAAGCTCGGCAAAAAATTTTGTGATGAATCTGGAGGCGTACATGGTGAAGGAACCAAACTGCAGCAACATTCGAGCGAAAGACAGATGTCGCCGTGAAATGTTTTCGAGCATTCTGAAGCTCGGCAAAAAATTTTGTGATGAATCTGGAGGCGTACATGGTGAAGGAACCAAACTGCAGCAACATTCGAGCGAAAGACAGATGTCGCCGTGAAATGTTTTCGAGCATTCTGAAGCTCGGCAAAAAATTTTGTGATGAATCTGGAGGCGTACATGGTGAAGGAACCAAACTGCAGCAACATTCGAGCGAAAGACAGATGTCGCCGTGAAATGTTTTCGAGCATTCTGAAGCTCGGCAAAAAATTTTGTGATGAATCTGGAGGCGTACATGGTGAAGGAACCAAACTGCAGCAACATTCGAGCGAAAGACAGATGTCGCCGTGAAATGTTTTCGAGCATTCTGAAGCTCGGCAAAAAATTTTGTGATGAATCTGGAGGCGTACATGGTGAAGGAACCAAACTGCAGCAACATTCGAGCGAAAGACAGATGTCGCCGTGAAATGTTTTCGAGCATTCTGAAGCTCGGCAAAAAATTTTGTGATGAATCTGGAGGCGTACATGGTGAAGGAACCAAACTGCAGCAACATTCGAGCGAAAGACAGATGTCGCCGTGAAATGTTTTCGAGCATTCTGAAGCTCGGCAAAAAATTTTGTGATGAATCTGGAGGCGTACATGGTGAAGGAACCAAACTGCAGCAACATTCGAGCGAAAGACAGATGTCGCCGTGAAATGTTTTCGAGCATTCTGAAGCTCGGCAAAAAATTTTGTGATGAATCTGGAGGCGTACATGGTGAAGGAACCAAACTGCAGCAACATTCGAGCGAAAGACAGATGTCGCCGTGAAATGTTTTCGAGCATTCTGAAGCTCGGCAAAAAATTTTGTGATGAATCTGGAGGCGTACATGGTGAAGGAACCAAACTGCAGCAACATTCGAGCGAAAGACAGATGTCGCCGTGAAATGTTTTCGAGCATTCTGAAGCTCGGCAAAAAATTTTGTGATGAATCTGGAGGCGTACATGGTGAAGGAACCAAACTGCAGCAACATTCGAGCGAAAGACAGATGTCGCCGTGAAATGTTTTCGAGCATTCTGAAGCTCGGCAAAAAATTTTGTGATGAATCTGGAGGCGTACATGGTGAAGGAACCAAACTGCAGCAACATTCGAGCGAAAGACAGATGTCGCCGTGAAATGTTTTCGAGCATTCTGAAGCTCGGCAAAAAATTTTGTGATGAATCTGGAGGCGTACATGGTGAAGGAACCAAACTGCAGCAACATTCGAGCGAAAGACAGATGTCGCCGTGAAATGTTTTCGAGCATTCTGAAGCTCGGCAAAAAATTTTGTGATGAATCTGGAGGCGTACATGGTGAAGGAACCAAACTGCAGCAACATTCGAGCGAAAGACAGATGTCGCCGTGAAATGTTTTCGAGCATTCTGAAGCTCGGCAAAAAATTTTGTGATGAATCTGGAGGCGTACATGGTGAAGGAACCAAACTGCAGCAACATTCGAGCGAAAGACAGATGTCGCCGTGAAATGTTTTCGAGCATTCTGAAGCTCGGCAAAAAATTTTGTGATGAATCTGGAGGCGTACATGGTGAAGGAACCAAACTGCAGCAACATTCGAGCGAAAGACAGATGTCGCCGTGAAATGTTTTCGAGCATTCTGAAGCTCGGCAAAAAATTTTGTGATGAATCTGGAGGCGTACATGGTGAAGGAACCAAACTGCAGCAACATTCGAGCGAAAGACAGATGTCGCCGTGAAATGTTTTCGAGCATTCTGAAGCTCGGCAAAAAATTTTGTGATGAATCTGGAGGCGTACATGGTGAAGGAACCAAACTGCAGCAACATTCGAGCGAAAGACAGATGTCGCCGTGAAATGTTTTCGAGCATTCTGAAGCTCGGCAAAAAATTTTGTGATGAATCTGGAGGCGTACATGGTGAAGGAACCAAACTGCAGCAACATTCGAGCGAAAGACAGATGTCGCCGTGAAATGTTTTCGAGCATTCTGAAGCTCGGCAAAAAATTTTGTGATGAATCTGGAGGCGTACATGGTGAAGGAACCAAACTGCAGCAACATTCGAGCGAAAGACAGATGTCGCCGTGAAATGTTTTCGAGCATTCTGAAGCTCGGCAAAAAATTTTGTGATGAATCTGGAGGCGTACATGGTGAAGGAACCAAACTGCAGCAACATTCGAGCGAAAGACAGATGTCGCCGTGAAATGTTTTCGAGCATTCTGAAGCTCGGCAAAAAATTTTGTGATGAATCTGGAGGCGTACATGGTGAAGGAACCAAACTGCAGCAACATTCGAGCGAAAGACAGATGTCGCCGTGAAATGTTTTCGAGCATTCTGAAGCTCGGCAAAAAATTTTGTGATGAATCTGGAGGCGTACATGGTGAAGGAACCAAACTGCAGCAACATTCGAGCGAAAGACAGATGTCGCCGTGAAATGTTTTCGAGCATTCTGAAGCTCGGCAAAAAATTTTGTGATGAATCTGGAGGCGTACATGGTGAAGGAACCAAACTGCAGCAACATTCGAGCGAAAGACAGATGTCGCCGTGAAATGTTTTCGAGCATTCTGAAGCTCGGCAAAAAATTTTGTGATGAATCTGGAGGCGTACATGGTGAAGGAACCAAACTGCAGCAACATTCGAGCGAAAGACAGATGTCGCCGTGAAATGTTTTCGAGCATTCTGAAGCTCGGCAAAAAATTTTGTGATGAATCTGGAGGCGTACATGGTGAAGGAACCAAACTGCAGCAACATTCGAGCGAAAGACAGATGTCGCCGTGAAATGTTTTCGAGCATTCTGAAGCTCGGCAAAAAATTTTGTGATGAATCTGGAGGCGTACATGGTGAAGGAACCAAACTGCAGCAACATTCGAGCGAAAGACAGATGTCGCCGTGAAATGTTTTCGAGCATTCTGAAGCTCGGCAAAAAATTTTGTGATGAATCTGGAGGCGTACATGGTGAAGGAACCAAACTGCAGCAACATTCGAGCGAAAGACAGATGTCGCCGTGAAATGTTTTCGAGCATTCTGAAGCTCGGCAAAAAATTTTGTGATGAATCTGGAGGCGTACATGGTGAAGGAACCAAACTGCAGCAACATTCGAGCGAAAGACAGATGTCGCCGTGAAATGTTTTCGAGCATTCTGAAGCTCGGCAAAAAATTTTGTGATGAATCTGGAGGCGTACATGGTGAAGGAACCAAACTGCAGCAACATTCGAGCGAAAGACAGATGTCGCCGTGAAATGTTTTCGAGCATTCTGAAGCTCGGCAAAAAATTTTGTGATGAATCTGGAGGCGTACATGGTGAAGGAACCAAACTGCAGCAACATTCGAGCGAAAGACAGATGTCGCCGTGAAATGTTTTCGAGCATTCTGAAGCTCGGCAAAAAATTTTGTGATGAATCTGGAGGCGTACATGGTGAAGGAACCAAACTGCAGCAACATTCGAGCGAAAGACAGATGTCGCCGTGAAATGTTTTCGAGCATTCTGAAGCTCGGCAAAAAATTTTGTGATGAATCTGGAGGCGTACATGGTGAAGGAACCAAACTGCAGCAACATTCGAGCGAAAGACAGATGTCGCCGTGAAATGTTTTCGAGCATTCTGAAGCTCGGCAAAAAATTTTGTGATGAATCTGGAGGCGTACATGGTGAAGGAACCAAACTGCAGCAACATTCGAGCGAAAGACAGATGTCGCCGTGAAATGTTTTCGAGCATTCTGAAGCTCGGCAAAAAATTTTGTGATGAATCTGGAGGCGTACATGGTGAAGGAACCAAACTGCAGCAACATTCGAGCGAAAGACAGATGTCGCCGTGAAATGTTTTCGAGCATTCTGAAGCTCGGCAAAAAATTTTGTGATGAATCTGGAGGCGTACATGGTGAAGGAACCAAACTGCAGCAACATTCGAGCGAAAGACAGATGTCGCCGTGAAATGTTTTCGAGCATTCTGAAGCTCGGCAAAAAATTTTGTGATGAATCTGGAGGCGTACATGGTGAAGGAACCAAACTGCAGCAACATTCGAGCGAAAGACAGATGTCGCCGTGAAATGTTTTCGAGCATTCTGAAGCTCGGCAAAAAATTTTGTGATGAATCTGGAGGCGTACATGGTGAAGGAACCAAACTGCAGCAACATTCGAGCGAAAGACAGATGTCGCCGTGAAATGTTTTCGAGCATTCTGAAGCTCGGCAAAAAATTTTGTGATGAATCTGGAGGCGTACATGGTGAAGGAACCAAACTGCAGCAACATTCGAGCGAAAGACAGATGTCGCCGTGAAATGTTTTCGAGCATTCTGAAGCTCGGCAAAAAATTTTGTGATGAATCTGGAGGCGTACATGGTGAAGGAACCAAACTGCAGCAACATTCGAGCGAAAGACAGATGTCGCCGTGAAATGTTTTCGAGCATTCTGAAGCTCGGCAAAAAATTTTGTGATGAATCTGGAGGCGTACATGGTGAAGGAACCAAACTGCAGCAACATTCGAGCGAAAGACAGATGTCGCCGTGAAATGTTTTCGAGCATTCTGAAGCTCGGCAAAAAATTTTGTGATGAATCTGGAGGCGTACATGGTGAAGGAACCAAACTGCAGCAACATTCGAGCGAAAGACAGATGTCGCCGTGAAATGTTTTCGAGCATTCTGAAGCTCGGCAAAAAATTTTGTGATGAATCTGGAGGCGTACATGGTGAAGGAACCAAACTGCAGCAACATTCGAGCGAAAGACAGATGTCGCCGTGAAATGTTTTCGAGCATTCTGAAGCTCGGCAAAAAATTTTGTGATGAATCTGGAGGCGTACATGGTGAAGGAACCAAACTGCAGCAACATTCGAGCGAAAGACAGATGTCGCCGTGAAATGTTTTCGAGCATTCTGAAGCTCGGCAAAAAATTTTGTGATGAATCTGGAGGCGTACATGGTGAAGGAACCAAACTGCAGCAACATTCGAGCGAAAGACAGATGTCGCCGTGAAATGTTTTCGAGCATTCTGAAGCTCGGCAAAAAATTTTGTGATGAATCTGGAGGCGTACATGGTGAAGGAACCAAACTGCAGCAACATTCGAGCGAAAGACAGATGTCGCCGTGAAATGTTTTCGAGCATTCTGAAGCTCGGCAAAAAATTTTGTGATGAATCTGGAGGCGTACATGGTGAAGGAACCAAACTGCAGCAACATTCGAGCGAAAGACAGATGTCGCCGTGAAATGTTTTCGAGCATTCTGAAGCTCGGCAAAAAATTTTGTGATGAATCTGGAGGCGTACATGGTGAAGGAACCAAACTGCAGCAACATTCGAGCGAAAGACAGATGTCGCCGTGAAATGTTTTCGAGCATTCTGAAGCTCGGCAAAAAATTTTGTGATGAATCTGGAGGCGTACATGGTGAAGGAACCAAACTGCAGCAACATTCGAGC
Source organism: Aurelia aurita (assembly GCA_004194415.1). NCBI lineage: Eukaryota > Metazoa > Cnidaria > Scyphozoa > Semaeostomeae > Ulmaridae > Aurelia > Aurelia aurita. The sequence goes on from REGM01000050.1 coordinate 397,548, forward strand.
GAAAGACAGATGTCGCCGTGAAATGTTTTCGAGCATTCTGAAGCTCGGCAAAAAATTTTGTGATGAATCTGGAGGCGTACATGGTGAAGGAACCAAACTGCAGCAACATTCGAGCGAAAGACAGATGTCGCCGTGAAATGTTTTCGAGCATTCTGAAGCTCGGCAAAAAATTTTGTGATGAATCTGGAGGCGTACATGGTGAAGGAACCAAACTGCAGCAACATTCGAGCGAAAGACAGATGTCGCCGTGAAATGTTTTCGAGCATTCTGAAGCTCGGCAAAAAATTTTGTGATGAATCTGGAGGCGTACATGGTGAAGGAACCAAACTGCAGCAACATTCGAGCGAAAGACAGATGTCGCCGTGAAATGTTTTCGAGCATTCTGAAGCTCGGCAAAAAATTTTGTGATGAATCTGGAGGCGTACATGGTGAAGGAACCAAACTGCAGCAACATTCGAGCGAAAGACAGATGTCGCCGTGAAATGTTTTCGAGCATTCTGAAGCTCGGCAAAAAATTTTGTGATGAATCTGGAGGCGTACATGGTGAAGGAACCAAACTGCAGCAACATTCGAGCGAAAGACAGATGTCGCCGTGAAATGTTTTCGAGCATTCTGAAGCTCGGCAAAAAATTTTGTGATGAATCTGGAGGCGTACATGGTGAAGGAACCAAACTGCAGCAACATTCGAGCGAAAGACAGATGTCGCCGTGAAATGTTTTCGAGCATTCTGAAGCTCGGCAAAAAATTTTGTGATGAATCTGGAGGCGTACATGGTGAAGGAACCAAACTGCAGCAACATTCGAGCGAAAGACAGATGTCGCCGTGAAATGTTTTCGAGCATTCTGAAGCTCGGCAAAAAATTTTGTGATGAATCTGGAGGCGTACATGGTGAAGGAACCAAACTGCAGCAACATTCGAGCGAAAGACAGATGTCGCCGTGAAATGTTTTCGAGCATTCTGAAGCTCGGCAAAAAATTTTGTGATGAATCTGGAGGCGTACATGGTGAAGGAACCAAACTGCAGCAACATTCGAGCGAAAGACAGATGTCGCCGTGAAATGTTTTCGAGCATTCTGAAGCTCGGCAAAAAATTTTGTGATGAATCTGGAGGCGTACATGGTGAAGGAACCAAACTGCAGCAACATTCGAGCGAAAGACAGATGTCGCCGTGAAATGTTTTCGAGNACACGTGATGTCAATAAGTTGATCTCTAGTATCTCTAGCTAACTGAAGATAATTTGAAGTTATTTTTTTTCTTTCTCAAAGCGAAACAAAGGATTATGTGTAATTAAGTTTCATACAGCGTAAATTGACGAAGGAGTTTTGTTGAAGTGGACAAAAGTACGACACGGGATGTTTCTATTTGCTCTTTGGAAGTGCAACATACCAAATCCGTTTTCATATTTTCTTCTGTGTTTTTGGTCTGCTTGTTTTGATTGTAGAAGGTATGGTATAGCTTCAAGGTGGAGTTGGAAATTGATGAAGGCTCTCTCTTGCAGTGGAGACTGAAATAGCCGTTTTAGCTATTCTACAACAGAATCTGGATCGAGAGATATTTTTACACAGTTTATATAAAAGGTTCGATTGTGTGGCGTTAGAGGTTCCATCGCCTTTGTGCACATTCGAAAGTTCTACCGGGTGTCCCAAAAAAAAGTATACAGATTTGGTCAACCCTAACGATCAGAATTTAGCATGAATCAATCCGAAATCTTTTTTAAAACATTACTCGGTAGTTAACTTGAACATAGATACCTTGTTTGTTGACATTTGTGCTTTGAGAGTAGAGATATAAATCTCCAAAGGACAAATTTGCCTCCATCTCCAAACCAGAGCTTTGGCGTTTTGGCCTAAGCAATATCCACAATTTGTTTCACTTAAAATGAACAAAGTTTACTTCGGAGCTCCCTTGATGATAAGTGTCACGTAAATTATATTTTGTGAAACGCATTTGTTGTACAGCTTTTAATTTTTCTCCTCCTGGTTCAGATATTTCCAAGTTTATTGTTGACTTATTCACTGTGCTTTTAGAATTTGCTTAGGCCAAAACGCCAAAGCTCTGGTTTGGAGGTGGAGGCAAATTTGTCCTTTGAAGATTAATATATCTACTCTCAAAGCACCAATGTCAGCAAAAAAGGTATTTATGTTCAAGTTAACTATCGAGTAATGTTTTAAAAATGATTTCGGATTGATTCATGCTAAATTCCGATCGTTAGGGTGACCAAATCTGTATACTTTTTTTGGGACACCCGGTACAATATGTATAAAAGGTATCTTTCGATTCAGATTCTTTTTAGAATAGCTAAAAGCTCTATTAACTACGACATGCGCTGTTTCTAGTGGCTTCTTTGAATACAATTTACAATTAATGTGTTTATGTTTCAAGCAATCACCAAAGCATTTTATTATTGTTTTGATTGTAGAGGTTAAAGTTTAGTTGCTATTGATCAAATAAAATTGCTGAAAGGCTATTTTGCGATGTAAAAATTACGATACGGGATGTCTCTATTGGCTTCCTTACACATATACTCATACATATATACTCTGTCGTATTCCGTACAATACGACAGAGAATCTTCTTCGTTCTACTGAGTGAGTCAAAACAAATGTACAGACGTTTGAAAGCTTGTAGCTCTTAAACCATTTATTAGATTCATATTTTTTTATATTCAATTAAAAGATTTACAATAACGAATTACTGAAAACATTACATATACACTACTTTACAACACTACAGGGACAAACAATTTTTTTTTTTTTATATATTCATCTAAAATTGTACAATACATGTTACTACCTACTATACCTTCTAATTACTATACAACTACAACACTACAGGAACGATACCAGGGAGAGCAAAAGACTATGACTACTCCCCAGGCATTACATAAAACATGCAACTAGATTACAAATGAGTATACAACTACAAACATGTTACACCTAAACGATTAAATACTGATAAATGCTAGGACCTGTTTCACATTGGAGGTCAGGCCAGCATAGGCGATAATGCTGAACGGCAGAAACCCCAGCCGAGAAAACAATAATGACAACAACTGCCGCCACCACTCCTCCTTCTCCAGAGTCCCCACCGCTCAAGACACCGCGCCCATGCTATCAGGTCAGAGTTCCTAGTCTGCAATATTATTGATTTGATTAATTGAGTTTTGTGTGGATGTGGGCGAAGAATGACAACCCCATGGCCATTACATAAAGCATGCAACTTAAGTGTGTCAAAAATTTTGTTCTACTGAGTGAGAAAATTTATAGACGTTTGAAAGCCTGCAGCTCTCAAACCATTTATCAGATTCCTATAAACTGATATTGACTGTTTAGCTAACATATCAACTTAGATAAGAAAATTTAGTTTGTGAAAATCGGTCATCTTGTTCTCAAATTACAAGCGATTTTATAAAGATGCATTGTCTCAAAAATCCTTCAAAACAGGACCAAAATCCTTGATCAAAATTTGCTAGCAATCCAGCCTCATGATAATGGAAAATGGATAGCAAAGGCTGAATGACAGTCCCAAATGCATACCATTATGCAGCAGCCTCTCCATATATCTAGTACACGCTTGAACGACAAAATTGACGGATAGAATTTGATTATGATATCTGTACAGTTAAATAGCTAGCAAATTTGATCAAGGATTTTAGGCCTATTTTGAAGGATTTTAAGATTAAACATTTTCATAGAATCGCTTGTGATATGAAAACGATAGGACCGATTTTGACAAACTAAATTTTCTTTTCTAAGCTGATATGTTAACTACACAAAACATTTCCAGTTTATAGGAATCTGATAAATGGTTTGAGAGCTGCAGGCTTTCAAACGTCTGCACATTTTTGGACTCACCCGGTAGAAGTTAAAGTTTTACCCCATTCACACTGTCATGTTAAACCGGCTTAAACTAAACCAAGTTTTCAAATGTTGTATTCTAATTGGTCAGTTCAATAAACTGAATTCATTTGATTGGCTGAAATTAAACCTGGTTTAGATAAAGCTGGTTTAGCTGTGTCCGTGTGAATGGGGTATCTAATTGCTGTTCAGTTGATCAAATTCATATCGGCGAAGTCTTTTTGTTGCGGTGGAGGAAAGTACGTTATGGGATGTTTCTATTGTTTTGTTTTATACATAACGTATTGCAAACATTTTTATTCGTTCATGTTTCAAATTTTCATCAAATTGTTTCGTTATGATTCTAAAAGACAAAATGTAGCTTCTAGAAAGAACTGCTATCTTAGTTGCAAACCTATATCGTAGCTTTATATTTCTCCGTTGTAACTGCGCCATATGCTCTTTCGTTAAATTAGCATAGCAATAACTTCGACCTCCTGTCTTTCTAATGACGTAACTTTGCCAAGTTGAATTTTGCGAAATTGATTTTCTAAAGTTTATCATCAATGAGATCAGAGAGCTCCTGTTTTTACGTAACATCGGGAAGATTGCTAACTTAAATGACTTGCGCTAGTTGTTCATGTGCCTCGTGACTACCTCGTGACTACCAAGACTTACAGCAAGAGCCCTTTGCTTCGCTGTACACCTGTAACAACAAGCACCCACTACCAATCAACAGGGACTCTAAGGAGAGTCGACACAGTTAAAAGCTGGCCCGCTAGGGCCAAGTTAAAAGTATACCCTATTGTATTGACGCGGATATACGGGCACCACGTATATATAAGGACACGCCCTTATACCAGAAGGCGAGGGCAGTGCCCCTATAAACGAGTATGTTCTGATAAAATCACAAACAAAAGAGATGATGCATTCTTTACACTGATTTTCATCAAGTCTTGCTAAGTAGTCTCGTATCAACAACTCTCCTTTTTGCATACTTTCCTTTGATCCCTTAAAGATCCTGTGCTAACCATGCGTCTTTGCGGCTATCAACTATCCCACAATGCATTTTCAGAGACCCTAAAAGTCCCCATTCCCTCAAAAAAAACAAAAGAATCTCTTCACCTTGTGAGCTAATTTTAGAATGCCAATATGACATATTGAATTTTTTCAATGCCGAGTTTACTGTCAGCTATATGCATGAGAACAGGCTTGTCTTTCTGATAAATAACATAGACAAAGCCATAGAATCCGAAATTCTGATAGGGGCTTTTGCAACCTGCATACCTTGCACGTTCCATCTATTTTTGTCGGAAAAAGAATGTTGTTTATTTTGTTTCGCAAAGAATGCGCACAAAGGCTGCATGTTAGCACAGGGTCTTTAACGAAGTAAGTACATGTCACTTCAAGTCCATTTCCTTTCTTTTGCCCTTTTCCCAATAAGCAAAAACAGCGATAAAATTCATATAAGGACATGCCCTTATATGCGAATCGATTTGAAAAATGAAAAACCTCATTTTTTATATTGTTCGTTATATTGGCACGCCCTTATATCCACGTCCATGCGGTAGCCTAGTTACAGTGGCCACTCAATGTATCTGTGTCGATTCCCTTTAAAAAAGCATTGCTAAGAATACAGCATCAATCAGATCAGTAACCTAGTAATCACGTGATCAGTTTTACGAGAAATATTTGGCAATTCGTAAAAGGTTGTTGGTGGAATATTGGATTTAAGGAGCTTATCCTGACAGTTACATAATTACATGTCAATTATTTCACAAAGCTAAAGCTTGGAAAGTTGAATTTCAGCAGTTTGTCTCAGTTAAATAGCGGCTCATCTGTTTTGTGTAACTCTAAGAAGCCAAAGTAACTGATCTTTAAGCTCAATTCACACTTGGTGTGATTTTGTTTGTGCGATGCGGCACGTGGGACAAAGTTGAATTAATCCAACTTTGTCGCATTGCCGCACTTCATTGTTATCTGGAATGCTTCAACATCAATACTTCAAATGTGTATTCAGATTTACAGTGAACGTGGCACGTGATACCTCATGATCTAATAAATGCAATGATATTACCATGCTAAAGCTTACAATATCGACTTTCAGCAGTTTTTTTCTGTTGAAAATCGGCTTATCTATTTATGAAACTTTTGGAAGATAAAGTAACTTATCGTTACTGTGAACATGCCATGTGACTACCTCATGATCTAATAAATGCAATGATATTACCATGCTAAAGCTTACAAAGATGATTTTTATTCATCTTAAAATGTAACTCCTTGAAGCTAAAATAGCTGCTGTGATGTGCTCTTGCAATTCACAGGTTACACAACTAACTCATGAACAAATAATGAAACCGATTTTGCTACCTTAAAGGACATCTGTCTCGATCATAATTGGCTGAGATTGTAAGAGGGGATTAAAAATTTCTATGGCAGGATTAACAGAAAACAATTGGAAAGAGATCATTTCACGAATTGAACTGCATTTTTATCATGCGAAAAAGTCAAAGAGTCTGGGCTCTAGCTCCATTCGTTTGTCCAAGCTTTGTTCTCTAAACCAATCACCTGCGAGACAGAGCTCCTTTAAGAACCAAAGGTTGTGTGGTGAACAATTTTTCGGACAAATGCATTTCCGAAACTTTTTTCGACCGAAACTTTGGATTGTCCGAAAGTTTGCTCTGCAGAAACTTTTTGATATTTTTCGAAATATGGCATATCATCGTTTCGCAAACATCTTGTTGTTCTCGTTGACATATCGCATGACTTCCTCGTGATGTAATAAAAAAGGCGATGTTTAACAATCTGGACTCTTGCAAAGTTGCAGTTCA